>VZTO01016784.1:41068-66382 GCA_013400615.1 Syrrhaptes paradoxus | reverse complement strand
AAGACCACATCCACCTTGGTTAGTTGGTCCTGGCATCAGGCAAAGAAAAAGAAAAGCAGACTATTTCAAAGAATTCAAGTAGAGGTGGAAAGAGTCAAGACACTCTAAGTGCTCTGTGTCGGGGAGATGGAAAGGGTGTGACCCAGAGATCAGGTCAGTCTGGACTTGAATTTCAGAGGTCTAGACAGAAGACTTTTTCTATATTCTTCAGGTGTTCATGTCAGCATTGAAAATTAGAACAAACTGTTTTCAGAGGTGAAGAACATTCATGAGCTGTGAAGAATGACTACTTCCAAATTATTGAGGTATTACATTTCAAATTGCCTTAATAGAAGCTGATTTATATTTATGACCAAGTTTCACACAGTCTTTAAACTTCTGAAAAACTCCTCCCAAGTCAGACCATTGAACCTGAGGAGTTTCAAAAAAATAAGGCAGGAAATATTCTCCACCTTCCATCCCCCTTATACCCAGGCTTCTACACACCAGGCTGTTCAGTGCCGTTATCCATCACAAGAGGTTTTCTAAAAGTTATATTTTGGGCAGCACGGTTGTAATTTAGCAGTCTATTGTACCACCACATACTCCAGGAGCTCAAGGTCTAATGCAACAGCCATCAAAAAGTTGGTGTGCTTCCATAATGCTTTCTACATTAATAAATGCAACTGTCCGATGGACTGCTGGACTGACCCACCAGGAACCCAACAGCCGCTCTTCCAGGAAGACTCCTTCTCTTTGACAGCAACCTGTGAGATAACCCTTATTTCATTTTGAGGAAAATTTAGACATTTCCTACTGAAGCATGAAAGACTACAAAGCATCTCTCTTACTAAACTCGACTTTTAAAACCTTTCAACATGAGCAACTTCAGTGCCACAGGTTGGTTGAGGCAAGATGAAAACAGCTTGCTGCTACCTGTTGAATAAGGGAGCTCCGTTGCCTACTAATTGATGCTTTTTGCTAACTGCTTATCACACACTTCAGAGTCTAAAGCTTTCAGAAATGCGCATAAGTAGTATGTGGGACCACTCAGCCCCTCCCATTGCAGAGAATTCCCAGATTCCAGTGGAACTTTGAGTCTACATAAATTAGACACTTGGGTTTAACCATCAGAAAACATACAGAGTTTAAGTCGCCCTGTTTCTTGGAATGGCTCTGTACCCTGACAGCAGAAGTTAAAACCAGAAGCTCGAGGCTCTCGGAAGCAGCCCAAGGTCTGGGACACACAGCAGTGCCCCATTTCAATCTTCCCGAGCCCCAGCTACCTACCGCTGAGCAGCCACTGCTCCGTCCAGCCAAGGGACTTCACCCCGCTGATCAGAACGGTAAAACCCTGATGCTAGAGAATGAGAAGAGATCTCATATGGAAGCCAGTGCTAAATATTTAATATGATCACCAATTCCCAATTATTTCTGAAGTGTCTTTTGCCGGATAACTTTTTCCACTGCATGATCTTGGTGAGAAGATAATACAAGGTGCTGCTTCTGAATAAGTTATACATCTCCTTTGCTTTACTCAAACATAACAATGGCACCAGTATTAATATTTTTACTCTACAAAACAGCGCTAGCCTTCCAAAGAAAAAGTCCTTGACCAAAATATCAGAGGATATTAAACTGAGAAGTGATCTACTGATGCAAATCATTAAATCTATTTGCATTTGCTTACTGAACCCTAACGCAGAAATTAAACTACATAGTGTGGGAAAAAGAGCTGGTTTTGCATGGTTAAAAGGAGACATCTTGGAAGATCCAAGCTCTATGTCATTAATTTTCCTTCTTCCCCTCATTAACAAGTAAAATGTTTTCACTGCTTGAAAAGTTTTAATAAATAGGAAAAAGCAGGGCAGCTGACATAAGTTTTTAATGTAATATACAAGAGCTTTTAATATTTTTACATATATTAATGTAAAAGCTAAAAATAAATGTTAAAAGGTTACATTTGTGAAGAAAGAAAAATGGCATTTACAGTTACAGGATAAGGTTTTAGAATTTAACTCTTTCTTTCCTGGCTTGGTGTGCTGAAGATCTTTTTTTGCCATTTAACCAAAAGAAAAAAAATCAATATAATCGCCAAGGCGAGCCACGACACAAGTGGGCTAAGGACACACACCGCCTCGCAGCCCAGCACTCCAGCATCATTTACTCTTTGTCCCTTAAATTCTCTTTATAGAAGGAATCAAGGCAGGCATTTTAAGAACAGCCATAATTAGCACAAGCACGACTAGGATCTTTGGGAGTCTAACCTCCAGCTCAAGCTGGGCAAACCCACCCAAGGGCGGTTCAACCAGACAATCCTGGCACTTGTCAAACACCGTTCGGTGCTCCCATCGCAGCACTCGCACGGGCAGGGCTCTTTGGGTAGGCATCACACACACTTCTCAGCAAAAACACTTATCATCCAATTCTCTCATTCAAGGAGAGCTGCAGAAAGGGTTCTGTTATCCAGGTGAGTATCCATACTGATACCCCACAGCCTCATCCCAAAACAGCTCTGGGGCTTTAAATTATTCTCACCATTATATATAAATTTCTATATATCTAGATTTTTTTTTTTTGGAGGACCAGAGAAGCCCAGGAAGAAAACAAAGATGAAGAGTTGCAATATTTAGGAATACCTGCTAATTCTGACATATAATAGAAACATAATCCATGACATTATGCAGCCTGTTCTGCCCATCCTCATAGCAAGGATTTGCAATGGAAAAATGCTCCACTGCGTTAATCTACCTCTGGCACGAGAAGCAGAAAGGTTCCACTCCTGGCCTGAATTACAGAGGAGTCGGTGAAGATACACCAGGCACAGTATAGGGCAGGGTGTCAGGAAAAGATTTTTCCTAAAAAAAATAAATTCTTGAAGGGATGATGCTGCACAGACAAATTCTCACGCTCCTCTCGGGCGAGATGATTTTTCAGCACTACTACAGCTCCACATCTTCTGCCCTGGAAATAAACCCATCACAGCTGCCGTGTTTTCAAGCGGGTGTCTTCACAAGTTATGTTATCTAATACAGATTGTTGTGATTTTTGCCATTTTTAAAATATCACCAGTGTAAAATGCGATCGCTGGGTTGTTATAACATCTCTTGGTTCAGGAGCCTTGGCCAGCCATCGAGATTTACAAATGTACAGCACGGAGCAGCAAAGCTTTTTGTTCTTCTGCACCCTGAAACAGGTCTCCTGGTGTTTTGACACTGCATTGTCCTTCTGACATTAGAGGTTGAAAAACATCTGATTACCGCCATGAATAATCACCCAATAGAAACTGGGATTTTTATTTTATTTTTTTTACATAGAGCCCTCAAAGGCTTCTCCGCCCAGATCTCTGAGCAAAAACGCAACCGGGAAGACTTGCAAAGCCCACTCCTATCTGAATCTTGTAATTCTGCCTGGGACAGGCGAACAGAACGGCAGCGGTGCTGTCAGGAAAAATAACACATCTAAAGTCTGGTATCGATTACAGTGGGGCTGCTGGAGATTCGCTTCAGTTTAAGGTGGGTTTTGCCCATCATGCAAAATCAAGTCCACCAGCCACACCTGCCAGCACAGTTACCCTGCAAACCACTCCTAACCAGCTACCAAACCACGATTTGAGACATACTACGTGTAAGGCTTCAAATCCTTAACTTTCTACATGTTTTTCAAGTTTATTTTGGTTAAGTTTTTGAAAAACTTTCCAATAAAAAGTTTTTTCTTATCTTGACGCAGCATAAACAATCTGTAGCATCTCCACCAGAAACTATGAAAAAAAACCAAACCCTAGCCCAGTTTCTTTTTAATAAAAGGAGGACTACGCTATATAATAACTCTTCCTGCCACATCCATTGAATCTGCTGAAATAAAGATTGATGCCTGGATATTTGTAGACACTACTACCAGAGAAGGTAATATTTCTTTTTTTTTTTAAATATACCACCTTAGTGGAATTTTGAAGTAATAGGCATCCTCTTCCTATGAAGGCATCTGCATGTGTTGTTTTTAATGCAATTGGTAGAAAACTCGATGAGATTTGTGAAAGCCACAAGTTAAGAGATATTTAAAAATAAAAATCTTAGAGAAAGATGTGAGACTGTGAACTTCTTCTGGTGACTGTTCTACAAAGGGACCCACAACATGCTTTCACTTCACTCATCAATATATACATCATAGATTGATTTCAGGAGCGTGAAGGGTTAAAATACCAGCGAACCAGCCTAGAGACCAGCCCAACCTGGAGGAGTGGTTCTCAAGGGAACTAACATCTCAACTCCCGCGTGGATTACCCCCCACAGCGTAGAGACCAGCCCAACCTGGAGGAGTGGTTCTCAAGGGAACTAACATCTCAACTCCCGCGTGGATTACCCCCCACAGCGTAGAGACCAGCCCAACCTGGAGGAGTGGTTCTCAAGGGAACTAACATCTCAACTCCCGCGTGGATTACCCCCCACAGCGTAGAGACCAGCCCAACCTGGAGGAGTGGTTCTCAAGGGAACTAACATCTCAACTCCCGCGTGGATTTCACCCCACGCGTCGAACAAGCATCTCCCCAGAAGGACCGGGCACTCTCCAAGCCAAAGTAGAACCTCAAAGCTTTTGAGAAGGTTCCACGGAAGCAGAGGACACGTGGAGCAGCCCAAGCCCTTCACCTCACTGCTGCCCAAGGACTTGTTACACTCAGACTGGCATAAAACGCAGACCATCTCAAACCTCATCTGTTTATATTAACGCCTACAAAAGATCCATCTAATGAACCATTTTCCAGCCACTGTAAACAGTAATTAAATACATTAAACTATAAAACAAGGAAAGTGCTGTGCAAAACACACTTTGATCATCGATAAGCGCCGTCAGCTTGGATGATTATGGTATTTACAGGAGTAAGTGCTCTGCTGGAGCTGGCAGGAAAGTGATGCATCTGGACTTGTCCACGGTCGGGGTTTTAACATCTTCCCCCACGGGAGGAGTGTGACCTTACAGAGGACAAACACTGCTACAGTACCAGTTAAGAAAACCAACCAAAAATAAACGGTTTTACTGAAAAGTGGCGAGATGCTGAAGGTTTATCAGTTACTTCCCATAAGGTCTATAGACTGTGTGGACCATAGGCTGACTCCATAAGGACAGGGGTCTTGGTCTTTGAAATAATCAGTAATATGGCTTTAGTTACACAAGAGCAGCGTCTGCCCATCTTCAGCCTCTGCAGAAGAAACAGAATGGAGTGGCTTGGTTCCACCAGACACATCTCTCCTCAAAAAACCACCTGGAGCCCACAGAGCCTGTGCCACCAGCAGCTTCAAACAGGTCTCCAGGACACCTTCCTCCCCCAGTTCTGCGTTTGGAGCTCCTCCCAAAGCCATTAACTTCACTGCAAACGTGTATTCTGTCTCACTCAGGTTTTACCCTACACCATTGCTATCCCATAATCATTTCAAGGCAGGACTGAAGAGCTGAACAGGGGAGAGCAGCACCTCTCCCAAGCTACGTTGCCAACCACCTCCTACACACATAAGTCCCATCAGCAGCTCACGGGAAACCAGGAATGTATTCAAAGCAGCTAAACGGAGCAGTCGCACACCCACCTCCTTCAGGCCGTTTGTAGTACGTCCCCGAGCTCCACCAAGTTTCTCAGCCTTGGCCGATGCTCGTTGGAAAAACAGGAGGAGTGGCACTCTCCCAAATGCCTCCCACTTGTGGCATCAAAGTGAGCTATCACTCTCAGTAAATGTTACAGTATGAGGAATGGAACAGTTAGCAAAGTTGACACTTAAACCATCATCCCCGGCTATGATTAAATACCTCGGAGCTGAAGAAAGTGGTTCGTGCCTCTCCAAGTGATTGTTCCAGGTTCTTATCAGCCTCCCGGACACCACCGCATCCGCTGCCTCTTCACACACTTGAGATTTTCTTTGAATCTCTAATAGCTGGAAACCTGTTTAAAGGGAGATTCTGGAGAGTTTCTGATAAGGTTCAGCTGGCAGAGGGAGATGGACTGAAACCCTGGCGAACTTCTCCAACCGCAGATTCACCCGTAAGAGATGCAGGCAGATGAATAACACAGGAACAGCCAAACTGGCTCCTTGCTCCTCCTGCTCCCGGTAAGATGGAGGGAAATTAGACACTAAAGAAAATTGGAAATAACCCACAAGAAATACAGAGGGCAGATGGGATCAGAGTTTCCAAAAGAATCGCTCCTCTGAAAATAGTGCAAAGGGAAGCCTGGGGTATTCCTGTAACACCAGGAAAATGCTGAATTTTTTTGAAAATACGAACAGTTCCTAGAAACAGACAAATCTAAAAAGCAAGCTTCATCCTCAGTATAGTTTTTTGCCAGCCTTGCATCTGATGCAACACACTCCAATGGATTCAGCATCAGCCCAACGTACCCTCTCCAGACAGCCCGCGAGCCCAACACCGGCACCTCCTGACGACGCTGTTTGTGGCTAAAGCCCCTGCAGCCNTCCCAAGAATATTTAGTCTTCACATATTTATTTTATGTATATACACACAGATATTTAAAAAGCTTGAATAAAACCTCCTCCTCCCCAAACAGAAACCACGACACCGTGATGTGCCTTGACTTTTACACTCCACCAGCAGCAGGATAACCTTCGGTTATTACCAATCTTTTCATCTCATTAACAGATCAATTCCTTTCAAGCATACTGAAAACCAAATTTTACTTTGTTGCTTCTCCTTTTAGTCTACATTATAGTCTGTGTTCTCAAGTTTTAAGCAGAGCCATCACGGAACAGGTCGTAACCTCCGGTGATTAACTGCACAGCGTTTTACCGGCTGTAAAACAGAGCAAGATCCCCACAAACCAATTACACCATTAACCAGGCACTCCTATCAGATTCTTCTACAACTAGCAGGTTTGTCTGACGATTGCAAGTCTTAAGTATTTATGTATTTCAAACGTTTACTTATTTTTGTTGTTAAAAACCCCTAAAATCTATATTGATTGTTACATGTAATTCTACATGAGAAGTCCCCAGCACCGGAGCAGAACACCAATATTTATTACCAGACTTGTGCTCATTATGGTTCTCTCTGACAAGGGTCCATTAAAATCAATTTTTATGTTTTTTTTTTTTTTCTACCCAGTGTTCTTACCATAGTTTTTATTAGCCAGTTAGCAGAAACACTGGGCACTGTTTGTATTTTATTCTGTCGAAAATAATGAGGCCGGATTTAACAACTCTTCACTAGCGATGAGCAGAAGAGATTAAATGTTATACCTCAGCACAAACATTTACAGATGGCTTTACAATTTTTAGAACATCATCATCCGTAAAGACAAAAAAAAAGCTCCCACCTTCCATCTTTTTCAGATTTAAATTCTTAAAGTAATTGTGAGAATTTTCTGCTTCCCATTAACTTCTGAAACACTCCTAGGTGATATTCCACCTATAATTTAACAATTTTTGCATATAAATCATGCCAAGAGAAGTGTTATCAAGATGCCACAAAAGCCTCAACATTTCCATAAGTCTGAGAAATTAAGTCAGCTTACCACTGAAAAAAATGAAAGACCAAAATCAGAAAAAAATTAAAGAATCAGGTAAAGGATCTAGAGAAGAACAAGATGAGATCCCTCCCTCAATCTGGGCACGGTCCAGGAGCAAACAGCAGCCCCCAGGATAACAACACCTCCCCATCCACCTTCTTGGTCTCCGCTAATTAAGAGTCTGTCATTATTTTCTTCCAATAATCTGCCATTTCACTATGAGCCTGGATTTTTTTAATAACCACAACCGCTTTTGTCTTCAACTTGCATTTTCATGCAATTCCTTTGATGTCTAGCATTATCAAGAAAAATATTTGCCACCTCTGAGTAATTTTCTGCACACTTGTATAAGATAGGAAAACCTAGAAGAGGAAACCTGACAAATCAATGGAGAATTTCAGAAGCAAAAAGCCAGAGAGAAAAGGACAACGTGGAGAGAAGGAAACCAAACCTGCTTGAGTCTTGTCAGGAGAAGCTTTGCTGTAACAGACAGGGGCAAAGGCGGGGATTTTCTTATCAAAAACAGTCAAAGAAGCCAGCCACAGATAACTAGTATTAGCAGCTTGTATTTGGTCAGAGGAATTTTGCAAAGAAATTTGGCATTTCATAATTTTGAAAGAATTTGGTGTTCCTTCTAAAATTGTCACTGAGCATTTCCTCACAAATACAGAAAAAGCAAACCAAGGATCTGGACAGACTGATGTACTTCAGCACCAAACAGCACTTCCATCACCAGTAAAATGGACCAAAAGCTCCTCAATTGGTCCTGTCTGTGAGACATCACCTCCACCGCCACGTCCATCATCTGTTCTGAACTCCAGGAGACATCAGAGCTCTGGAAAGCCAGCCAACGCTCTCCCAAGCAGGAGGCAGTAATTAAATCAATTATTCAGCCCCAGTTCTGGCTGTTGGAACACAGACACCTAGATACAGGTCTGCAAAATTCGCAAAATATGCAAGGAGGTCTTATTCCTCAGATTTACACGCGTGTCCAAAACCAGGGAACAGGATGTATTTTCAAAACTTCAAAAATAATTTCATTTTTGAACATTTTTTTGCTAATGTTATTGATGCAGTAGAGAAAGAAACACATTTTGGAGCCGCCACTGCTCAAAGGTACTGGAGAGTGCTTCTGCCTCTTACTGGACTGAGTTGTGTTCCCAGTACAGCCAGTAAAAAGAAGTACAAAGTCATTTTTTAGTTCCTCTGGGCAATCTATTTCCTCTACCACAGAGATAAACATGGGCTCAACAGGAGATGAACTCACCCGCTCGGCAGCACGCTCATTTTGGGCAGTTTTATTTCGTGTAAGCCCGTTTCACACCCAGATATCTCCAGCCTTCCCACGGGGCTAAGCAGGACCACGTGCTTCTCCTTGCACTGAGATGCTCCCTGTTTGGAAGTCACCTGTTCAAGAAAACAAATTCTTCTTTAATTGCATGCATTTCCACCGAAAAACAAAAAAAACGAGATATTCTGAGTAGTTTTCAAAAGTAATTTAAAAAAAAAAAACAACAAGAAAAGAGCATATTTCAAGTTTTCTCATCTGTGGTTTTACTCTCAAAACTCCAACTGAAAATGATCCATCCTAAGACGTCAGCATCTAAATCAAAGTCTCAAAACCCACGTTAAGGAGCAGAACAGTGACCTTTGTAAAAATCTCAAATAGCGGCAGTTTCA
This sequence comes from Syrrhaptes paradoxus, assembly GCA_013400615.1. Taxonomy (NCBI): domain Eukaryota; kingdom Metazoa; phylum Chordata; class Aves; order Pterocliformes; family Pteroclidae; genus Syrrhaptes; species Syrrhaptes paradoxus. The sequence continues at coordinate 57,216 of VZTO01016784.1, read as the reverse complement.
TGGCTGGTTTATCCGCTCACATCCGATGGGTTTTGACACTGATTTTCAAAGCGTTCTTGTGACAAAGTACATTCACTGCTTTACAGCAGCACTGTTATGCAAATAACTGCTGGAACACAAATAGAATATGTCTGCTAGAAAAATGTATGAAAAAAAATCAATCATTCCCTAGTAAAAGAAACATTTTTTTATTCCCATTGTTACTAGTCGGGTTTTATGATTACTGATAGGATGGAGTCGGACGCAGATGCCAAGCATTTCTCAGAATTGTACAAGACCAACAATAACATACTTGTCAAATTCATCTTGTCTAAAAATAAAGAAACGGACTCAGTAGGTGGAGAGTTGTATTTACAGTTTGGTTTGTACAATCATGAGGACAGAACACCACTGCAGTCACCCAGACACCAAACCATGGGTTGGGACCCCACTGCCACCATTGGGATGGTACATCCAGGACAAAAAAAAAAAGTCTTTGCTCTAGGGAGTGAAATTCAAGTGAAACTGAACAAAAAAAAGCCAACAGACCAAAGAAAAAAATTTAAGGCAGCACAATCTAAGTTGATCACAAAATATCCCAGTTACACTGAGAGACCAGCAAGGGTTCACGGGTTTTGAAGTCACTCAGACGGCACAGCTCACTTCTGTTTGCCTTACACTTCAAAAAGTCACTTATTGCTGCAATATTCAGAACTACACAAGCTTCTCTTCCCCAGTATTTACCCCAAAGCACTCCAAAATCCACCCCACCTGGGACACCTCTGCCTGCCGAAAAATAAAAAATGAGAGAAAAAGAGAGAAAATAAAAAATAATCAATAGAGAAAAAAGTAATCAAGCAGCCAGCTTTGCCCCCCAGGACCAAAGTCAGCCCAAAGCCCAGGATCTTGGGCAGCACTTCTGCAACTCCTCAGTTACAACAGACACGCAGCCACCAGCGTAAATTTGCTCAGCCCGGAGAAGGTCTGCGCAGCGTGCCAGGCTGGAAGAACTGCAGGTTCCTAACGGTTTCTTTAGCTTGACTGCAATATAAATCAGGTTTTTCCTGGTGTTAGAGAGAAACCCTCAACCAGCTTTTCCCTTGTTCCTTCTCCCTTCTCAAGGGGAGGACATGGGTGAAGTTTTTTTTGGAGCAGCACCTCTTGGTAAAAAAGCAACGCAGAAGTTTACATATGTAAAAACCCACCATACATTCATTTTTATTTGTGTGACAGCCCTAAACTAGACACACTGAACCTCATACCATGCAGTCCGTGAATATAACAACTGTGATAGGAGGACAGCTCTTCCAGCAGAACAAAACTCAGGATGCAGCAACAGAGAACTATAAATAACCCCACGAGTTCCCACCAAGCTGAACTAAGCTTTATAGATGAAAACCTTGAGTGAGGACAACCAGAATTTTCAGTCTTGTTTATCATACGCATCAGGCAGCAATATTTAAAAGGTTTTTTATAAAATAATGAATTGCAGGACATTAATCCGCATACATAGTTGGGTTGGGAGCCTCCAAGATGAAGGTCACCCTCCAGATGGACACCACACACCTTCCTCTCCCAGATATCACTGTGCCTTTGCACCAGTTACCCGAGAACTAGAAATGAACAGCAGCTTAAAGCAAAAAAAAAATTCTAATAAATTCAAATAAACTGCCTCCTGCCTTTATTCTCAGCTTATTTGAGGAATTTTGATCAGGTGCTGCCTGAACTCCACCTTCCCTCTCCCTTTCCATTGGAATACCTACAAATTATGAGAGATTTTGATATATATTTGAAATTTACTGGGTAGAAAAAAAATATAGGACTTTTGGAAACTTTTCCTGCCATCATCTGGAGCCTTGCTACAGAAATCAAAGCGTAGGTGCAGAGTATGACTCTAGACTGCTAAAGGCTCTCCAGAAAACTGGCAGAGTGTTGTTAGCCAGCGGAATTAAGTCATTTTTGTCATTAATAACAGACAAGTATCAAAAGGTTTTCACAGCGGACGATTTATCAGTAGGAATATGAGCATGATTTATGAGTTCATGTCCTGCACAGAGCAGATCATTTTCCAGGCGTGCTCCCGTGACTTTCCAACAGCACACGCCTCGGTGGCACCGAAGGGCGAAGGTCCCCGAAATTACACACCAACTCCAAACACCCCTCAGAAAGAGATGTGCCGCTCAAACTGCTTTCCTAGGGTTCAGATGCTAAGGATGGAAAGCTGAAGCAGGTTTTATCTCCCAGACGAGGTGTCTTGGACCCAGAAGCCAGCATTACCTTGATAGCTTGCACCTACAGATCTCAACCTCTTCGGTGTCCCACCGTAACTCAGTTCAACAGCCAAGGCTGTCAAGCACTAAAACATACCTCCCCTTTGATTAAATACTGATTTTACTTAAATTTGCATAATGGTCTTTCATATTACAGTAAAGAATCCAAAATTATATGTTCTACTATTCCTAAAACTTCTGAAAATTCCTTTGTAGGTTAGTCTGAGATCCCAGAATTTAATTCATATCCATAGTGGGGAAATGGAGAAATAAAAACTACAGAAAAATCTCAAGGATCAAGAGGTTCAAAAAAAAAAAATCCACAAAGTGTTTCCATGCTTCATGTTCCAAGAGGTTTGTATTTTCCAGAAGACAAGGGAGCAAACCTCAGTATTTCCTGCACTCCAGCACCGTGCCCCAAACCACTGTTAATTAATTAAAGGCAGAGAGAACGCAAAAGACCTCCATGAACATCACTTCCCAACTTTTCCCGTGTTCTCCTCCTAAACCTAATGTGTCCTCACACAAAATTTTGGTTTTTTAAACCAAGAAGGTCCAAGTGCATTAGTCAGGGAGCTGTCACATTTCCCCCAAAAAAATGAGTCTCTGGATGCTTTCAGATCACCAGAAAGGGTTAATTGCCGAGCTACCTGATAATGTCAATCCAACCACCAGGATGAAATTGCATCACAATTCCTTCCCCATGTCCAGCCTAATCACATTTGAAAGTTCTTGGTCCTTCCACACCGTGGATGTGACTGGTATTGAAAAGTAAAGAACCCACCTAGATGCCACGTCAACTTTTTCATGCTCCAGTGTCAGGATGTAACTACATACTGGCTTCAAAAACTAAAAGTAATTGTCAGCACCTACAGTCTGAGGGGATCTGAGAGCACTATACCTGCTATTACCAGAAATCGAAGCTGAATTTCTGGACATTCATCCAAGAAGATCACCACAGTCTGAGGGCAGATCCCCTCAGAGCTGATGCCAGCCCACCCCCCTAACGGTGGGACAAAGCACCAACTTGTTCATTTACCTCCTATTCTTCATCAAGATATCCCAAAGACTCACAGCTCCACAGCTGTGACAGATTTGCTTTGGGAGCTCACAGCAGGTGAGCGGTAACTCTCAAGCTCCTGCCCTGTTCCTGTGATGCCATATAACGGGGACTCACCAAAACACTGTCCCAGAAACGTGTTGAGTTTGAGAGGATGAGGACCAATAAATGCCGGGGAAGTTGCTTCTTCATCCTGGTTACAGGAAAGAAATACTCGTCCTGAACTCCTCGAGGGTCCTTCTCTTGAGTAGCACAGTGTTCTCAAACCTGCTGCTTATTGATTCAGGTTTTGAATTAAAATTCAACGAGAGCTTGAGATACTGGATTTAAATTTAAGGGTATTTGCCGGTACCTGGACTGGTTTGGCAACCTGCTCCTTGATTTCAGTCATCTTCCTACAGTCGTTCCTCCTGATCCAGTAAGTTTACATCCTCCTCATAACCAAATCCTTCTCCACTCACACCAGCAGGAGTTGTCAAGGCAGAAACAATCAGGGACCATCATAAGAAATAAGTTAGATGCGTCCATCTCCATCATGATCAACTCACCAGCAGAACAGACAGCTGAGTGTTCACAAACACCTCGTCTACTCTGAAGAGTAAGGTCAGCATCCCACCCATGTCATGCAGCATCAGCAGTGGCCAGCAGGGCAATTAGGGCAATTAACGAGGGCCACCACAGTCAGAGCCCTACCTGGGGTTCTGGAAGCAGTGCTAATGCTGTCCCATACAAGGTGGAAAAAAAAAAATCCTGTGCTTAACATCTCCTGTTACCACCACAAAGACAACTGCATGAAATTATGATTTAGAAACACAATCCGTAACCCTGTTTGCAAAATGTTTTAATCACAAAAAGCATCTCCCACCCCACCCAGGGCTGGCCATGGCCCCCCCATTTGGCAGAGGGGAGCCCACGCATAGTCCACTCATCCAAGGTTTGCATTGAATTATAGTTCTCTCAACATCTCCTTAATAGTTTAAAACTTCCTGTATTTGTTTTACTGGTTTCTGCACGTTTATTTAAAAGGAAATAATCCATTGTACGTTAAGAATATGGGAAAAGATATTAATAGTAAATGGAATGCATTTGTGCACATACACTTCAGCGTGGAGGGGAATTTTCCAGCCCTACGCAGGCAGTCTTAGACAAGAAAGCCATTTCTGACATTGTTTTAAAGCAGAGAAAAAAATTAAGGACTGGGAAAAACCACAGGATCCATGCAATCAACATGTGATCAAAACAAGCCTTAATCATCTATATTTTCACCTTCCAAATTAGAAGTTGCTACTGTTTCAGGAGAAAAAAGAATTTATGTACTACAAGTAATTTCAGTGTGGGAAAGAAAGAAAGAGGTAGACAGGAGTTTCACACCCAGAAATAGTTTAATATAGTGGAATAAAAATTATACAGAATAAGCAACATTTAATTCTTTTTGCTTATTATGAAATGTTGGATTCTTTCAAAGCTAAAAGCTTTAAAGCAGACAGATCCATTTGATTTTATTTATTCTCATATTAAGTCATGGAAACAGTATTTTTATCGCAAAGAAGTCTTACTCCAATGTATGGGAGGTTTTCTTACATAAAGTGTTCAGCAATGATATTTAAGAGTTCTTGTTCTGAAGGTACAATACAGCCGTTTAAAAAACTTCATATCCAGCACCAGTTTCCTATGAAATAATGTTCATCAACACCCACCAACAGAAGTCACTTCTTCCCCCTCCACACCCCACAATAACTGTATAGACTGCACGTATTTCTCCTTCCCTAGCATCCAAAGCAAACTTTCCACTTGCCAGAATAAAGCACCATATATCAGGTCCTTATATTTCTGTCCTTGCTGCAGCGATAATGAACAGCCCAGGAGCTGGAGAGCAGGACTGTGCTCCAGACAGGGCTTTGGAACAAGAGCTGGAGGCTGCAGGGACCCCACCGAGCTGCTCCTCACCAACCCCAACGACTCATCTCCTGGATTCCTGGGTAAAATCATCCCATTTCCAACCTCTGGCCAGCGTATCGCATTTATACCGTTAGCACGTCATTTCTCATTTTAAAGCAGAATGAAAACATTCAGTTCTCATTCTGGAACACAGCAGCCTGGATCTTCTCCAGTTCTCTAATATCTCCAACGCTTCTCCAAGTCAATCGAACCCTCGGCAAGCCAAACCTGAACTCCAGAGGGTGTGAAGACAACAGCTACTCTCATTTCCTGGCTAGGGGAGGTTTAGAAGGGAAATGTCCAACCATAAGTGAAATCCAGGGATAGTTTGGGGCGATAATTTCTTGACCTTCCAAAGAGCCAGAAGGTACAGAATTAAATTGGATATTTTGAATATATACAAACATACACGGGCACAGCAGCCACGAAAAACCAGTCCCCATCTTCACTTCCCAAGAAGTCCAGTTGACAGAAGCCCCTGACAAACCAGAGGGATACATGTCCACGTTCACTTTCTGCAGCATTTTGAAAGTATTCAACACGAGCAAACACGTAATTCTTTATTAAGCAAACAAAGACAACAAAAGCAAGTTTCTGTTGTCCCATCGTATTATGCTACTAATCCTCTTTGGATGGCAACCAAAAGACCCGAAGTGCCAAGCTCTAAAGTGCATTTCCAAGCAGTGGTAGCCTCTGGCTCTTTGGCTACATCTTCAGTGGCTTGCTCTGGCAAACGGGAGCTATCCTGCTCCAGCAGTTCCCAGTGTACTTACCAGGGCTCCCTCAGACTCGATTTTACTTAAAGGATGATATTTAAATTGTAATAAAGCTTTTTCCTCTTTTGGAAGAGGCAAGTAGTTATCACCATTTCACTCCAAGAAGTGCGTTTTCCTACTTCATCTATTGCCCACCTGCCAAGCTCCGATTTGAGACATTAATATCAACTCAAACACAAGATCAGTGGACAGAAATTCCAATATACTTTCCCCTCCAATATCTCTCCAAAAACAAGTAAACAAACATCTATTTTCTCCCAGCTCTTACTCGGACAGGGAACTTAAATGCTACGAAAGCGCAGCCACCACTGCTGGGACATCACAGTTTAAACCAGATATATTGTAGAATTTTTCATCGTTGGCATGACGATGAGCATTTTGAAAGAAGTCAAACACATACATGCTGCATACAGCCATTAGAAACTGTGGTGTTAATAAGCCGTACAAATGAGCAGCAGTGGCAGGCTGGCATCCAGGTTGCAAGATCAGGGCACAGCATCCCTAGGATGTGTCTCAGTGCCCAAAAAAAAAACCAAACAGGCAGTGAAACAGCTTGATAGAGACACCCAGTTCCTCCAGGATATGTCATCTGAAGTGGTGGGCTGCCTAGAGACAATATAATGAATTGGAGGAGAACCGGACAAGAAATGGAGTGACAGGGACAGGAAACAGACCAGGGGAAGGTACTTCTGTAATAACCACATTATACCTCCAAGAGTAAGACAGAAGTCGTAACCGCGTACATGCCTGGCTGGTGGGACATACCTGGACATCCCACCAGCACTCATCCTGGGAGCCACATCGCTTGGTGTGCCCATGGGATGGGGAAACAGGCTGTCATTCTGACCCTACCAACGACCTAACAAAGGGATTAAACCGCCCTCTTCCCCTCTCCCCGATTATTTTTAGACTGGAAATTATATGCCAGCAGATTCCATCAGAAGTGTGCTACAAAGCAATGCTATACTTTGTTCAGCTGTCCACTGTTTTAATGCGCGATCCCATGGAATCCAACACTAACTCATAATTAAGGAGTTTGTCACCAACCAATTAAACAAGTATCATAAAGAACCACAGATAAATGTGTTATCTAAGAATTAGAGGATCCCGAAAATTAATATCCAAGTTGTTAGTGGTGTGAGTTTTAACAAGCCTCATGCAAAGGACAAGAGGTCACTGTACAGCTGTCTGGATTTTCCAGATGGATTCAATCCTTCAAAAAAATCAACTTAATATATTTGTCAGCATTTTAAGACTTTCTCCTTCATCACCATAGAAGTGCTTGCTGAAGAAGTGTGTAAGAGGAGGTTATACCCCTGATGCAGACCCATGCACACATACAGAAAGGCTGAAGCACACCACTGCTCAGCTGCCTATCTAAATACACAGCAACTACTCTAATACAAGGAAAATAAATAAAAGTTTAACCAAATGAGACTTGTATCAGGTTCAGAAAAACTGAAAACAGGCTAAAAATGAAAAATCTAGCAGAAGAATGACTTGAATATTAGGTAACATTTCAAATTTTTATCACCTAAATCCACAAAACTCTTGAGCTGCTCCTTCTCGTGTTCTGCGCAGAGCTGAAGCCAGGACCAGCTAAATAAAAGACAATGCAACTAGGCATAACACAATAAAAGATATTACCTCCACAATGCATTATTGCTGCCAATTATAAGAATCACTTCAACTTAATTTCCAAGGCACAATCACCCTCAACTGTAAGAGTCTCTTTTTTAAATTTCAAACAGTATTACATTAAGGCAATAACTCACCTTCCAGCTATAATATCAGTCTCCCTTATTGCAAAAATACATTTCATAAATACTTCTCATCGACAAGTCAAGCTAATTCAGGTTAATTTTATTGTATTTTGGTGCTATCTCACATTTGTGTGCAATTACCTTTATCATTTTATTGCCGTGCCAGAAAGTAATCAGAACAATTATTTGAAAAAGGAGGTGTATAAATTCTAAATCACACTCGCTGGCATTTTTGATAAAACAGCAGCTTTATCTCAGAAAGTGGCAGGGACATTGGATAAATCATGCATCAGTCAAGTGCAGCTGACCCCCAAGTGCATTGCACAATATCAGGAGTGCTTCAAAAGAAACTTTCCTCTATAATCCATCATTCTTTATAATACCAAAACAGCTATACCTGAAGAGCAGGAGCTAGAGAATAATAGCAAAATAAATCTAAGCAATATGAACAAAACCATTAATAGCACTCCTTTTTAAGCTGAAGGAGAGTCAGGAATCTGGGTTGTGTTCAAAGAATTTCATTGGAATTTTTCAAGTGAGTAGAAGAACAGCTTTAAACAAATGAAGCAGCAAGAATTCACTAAAAATACAAATACACCTAGAGGAAAATAAATACACACACGAGACAGGTGTCAAAGAGACTTGTACAAACACAAGATTATAGTCTCAGCATATACATCTGAATTTTCCTGTCATTACCAGCCTGTGATTCAGGATACCAGGGATGAGGGTTTCACTGTATTAACAGAGAGCAAAGCATCACAGTTAGCACAAGAATCTGTTTACTAAGTTTAAATAACTACAAGAAATTCAGAGAGGAACAGAATTATATTCAGAATTAAATTTCTCCTGAAATAGAAAAATTGGCACGAGAACACCACAACCCCAAAAGCCCCCTAAATGCAGACACATTCCTGACATGTGCTCACACACAGCCACATACATACAAACCCAACGTACACCTCCGGTCCCCACAACACAGCTGCAGAATCAGGGATCGAGCAGGAGACAAATACAGCAGCTGGGGAAGATGCCCAGGTCTGGCTGCTTCCAGAAACCATTTTTCACCAACCTGCTTAAAAACTCTTTAGGACATGATGTCACTGATCATCCATTTCTGCAAAACCCCTCTGCCAGGCATACACTGTCACACCAACACAGTTGTGCTCAAAATAAAACTGTGAACTATAAATGTCAGTATTTTAAAGAAACGAGGCTATTCTATACATTTTTAACATGCACCCAGAATGCGAGCAAACAGAGGAGCCCCCAGCAAACGGGTGTGCAAGAATTCGCGTGTTTTACCCCAAACCCTGTGCCCTTCCACGTAGCAGAAGGGGAAAAGTCCCCTAACAGCTCCTGCTGCACCTTGCAGCTCGCAGTGAGAACGGGAGAACTGCAAAGGTTAGATAATAAATTATTAGTTTCATGTCACTTGCCAGCTATATCGCACCTAGCTTTGAACGAGGGGGAACCCGTGATTCTTCCTGCCATGCCCAGCTGTGCAGAAGATAATCAAATATTTCTCTGCCATTATTCCAGGTACCTGCTAAAAGATGCTTGCAACTGGAAGATACACACATATAACTAAAGAGATGATTGTTTAATACAAAAAAAGGAAGCAAAAATTATTTTCCTGAATTTCTTCCTCAACCATTCCTTTTTAATAAATACAATTTTCTTTTATTGAAATGAGAAAATTCCTTTTACAGAGGAGCAGAAAAGGCAGAATATGCCAAAATATGACTTTTCTAAGCCACATTACATGACATAAAGCAGATTAAAACCACAAGAGATGCCACCATTAAGACATTTTGAAGTGATAGAAGCTGCCAGCAGGAATAGTTAGATACACAAGTTTGTACTAGAAATATTTTCCTAGAGGGGTACTGCTGTTACAAAAATAGAGATTGCACAGAAAAAAAAAGTACCCATATCTTCAAAGTCCATTTTAATTATTTGAAGAATATGGTTATTGACTAAAAATCTGTTGATGGCTTTTTTTACAGCAAGGTAAATTGTTCTGAACACCCTGAGAATCACGTTTTCTTATTTTACTATAAAGTTACTGACCTCATTGAAGCACCAAGCCTCAAAATGTTTTCCAATAAATGAGATATTTATTAGGAAACAGAAACAGCTGACTTCTAACTGCAAATGTAGCCCTGTCCTGTTAGTTTATGCTCTGTGGCAGACAGATACGTGCTGGGGAAAGGTCCACTGATGCCTGTTACCAACCATGACAGAGCTACAGAGATTTACAATGCAGCATCAATCTTGTCAGCTGGATTCCTAATCCTGACTGCTGGACCCCAGGGAAAAACAAACTATGTTACGTGAACTCTTTTGTAATGCTGGACTTTCTACATCCACCTAAATGCCAGGGGGTTTTACTAGAAACTTACTTTTGGGACACGCCTTGATGCCATGGTAGATAAAAGGTCTCCAGCTGAAAGGAAAAAAAAAATATCAGTTAGATTGAGATTTAATTTGAATTCCACACGGAGAACCTCTTAAAACAGGTTTTGAAACAAGCTCTAAGTTTCAGCACATATAATTTCAAAACTCAGTTGGGGGATTTTTGGTTTTTGGTTGGTTTTTGTTTGTTTTTTTCCCAAGGAACCAGGAATTTTAATGTTCATTAGGTCACCTACCGCTCGTAAGGGACAATCAGCAGATCTACAGATCAGATGGCACGCTGCAGACTTCTTCCATACCAAGCACTACACAACTCTGATATTCTGAAAAGATAAAGCATTAATTTCAGAACTATTTCTACAGGCAGTAACACAGCTCCGAGTTCCTCAGGAAAACAGCCTTTTGCAATTCGGGAAGCAGATTGTTAAGGCATGAATGCAAGGGACTTAGTTATATTCTAGGTTTAAAAGTACAGATTGCAGAACACTAACAAAGTCTCTAAAAAATGTTAACTTTAATTATTATACTTCTCATCTTGAACAGTACCATTATTTATATATTAACAAAACATACAACAGGTTCCTCTGCTCTCCCCTTGGAAATAAAGGATGCAATCCACGCAGAGCTCAGGAGCAAAGCCAGTTCAGTCCCCAAAAGGTTCTTCTGCGCTTTTAGACTATTCCCCTTGACACTTCAGTGCAACAGTCCCTAGAAAGCATCAGCAAAGGTACTCAAGGAAAACTTTACATGCACCTGTGTTCACCAAGGTTCTTGCAAACGGTATTTTTGACCTGCTGAACCAGAGAATACAACCGGACCTCGAGCCTAAGCACACAGCTCACCAGGGATGCAATGCCTGGGGGAGAAACAAAGCCCAGCTTGGAGGAGAACAGGACACGGGTTCCAGCTCTGGGAGGAAGGATTCTTCCCCAACGACTAGCTAGCACCTGCAAAGCAGGGCAGGCACAGCAGGTACAGGTGATGGCAGCACTATGTTAAGTACTCCTAGCCTGAAAAAGTATTTTTTTCTCAGTTCATCAACTTTTAAACACTAAAGGAAGGTTCTCCTTGAAAGACAAGTCCTGAGGATGTGCAGAACATCCTACTCACTGGTTTCAGCACTAAAATTGAAAACCAGCTATTCTATCAAGTCGGTATATGAATAAAATTCCATATGAAAACATTTAAAGTACATTAGATTTTTTTGGTCAAGATGAAAGACTGAAAAAAACTCAAGCAATCTATTCTAATTGGGTTCCCATGGTAACTGTACAATTGGGTTTTTCAGTATAACATCCCAAAGGCCCAATGCACACTTGTAAAATATACTTCAAACAGCCTGAATTGTTTTTACATTACAGCACTCCCAGGAAGATCAATTACTATACATCCCCACCCTAACTATTAGTGGCAGGAGATGTTAACACTATTGGCCGTATTAACATAAGTCATGGAAAAAACCACCACGTATCACCATCATTATATAAAACTAATTATACACTTCAGATCCATCAAACATGTTCCGAGTAATAAACCGATACTCGTCTTGTCACAAGATCGTGTTTACTGAATGTTAGAAATCAACCCCAAATATATGCCAAGCCATTTTGCTTCTTATATTGATTTTGAGGATAAACAGAATCAATCATTAATAATTACATTAGAAGATGGCCCATAGGGTTAATCATATTCTTAGAAATTCTCACTATGGCATCAAATATAGCTGCACAAAAAGACAACTGGAAAGCATTCAAATCCAGGCTGAATGTGTTACCAACAACATACAACAAGGTGCAGACACCAACACCCAACTTATGGAGTTGGGAAAAACCAAACAGTACTGTCGTTCTACCAAAAAAAAAAAATCACAAGCCTCTATTTACAAAGTTTCTCACAGATTAAGCAATTTGCCTCGTTGGGCCTCAGTTTGACTTTCTGAAAGCAGGATACTTGCTGGAGAGCCAGCTCATCCTTCCACCCAACTGCCTGAGCCTCAGAGCCAGGAGGAGAGGATGACCCATGCCCACTCCAAGTGGGATTGAAAACTGACTCATCCACTACTACTGCCAGGGAAGAAAAACAAAACAACAAACTTGTGGCCAGTTTGAATCAAGTCAATCTCATTTCTCAATCACCCAAGTAGAAATTTTGGTATTTCAGGGACTGAAGAGAGTAAATAACCAGAGGTACATCTGGTGTCAGCAGCAAACTGTGCGACGGACCACCCTATCCCCCCCCCCCCCTTCCCGTTACATTTTGTTTGCTCACACTAAACTCCAGTGGAGCAAGATGAAGAATGAATTATTTTCTCCAGGACACTGTGGACAGCTGAAAAATGTCCTGTCACCATCACCAGCTCACCACTGCCAGAGCAAATCTGTGCATTTCACATTATTTTTACATGCTGTACATTCCATCTTGTTTTTATATGCACAAAACTGAAAAAAAAAGTTTTAACAGAGCCTTAAGTATACTTTAGGTGTTTATTAAAAAGTTTAGCTAATTAACAGACCTGCATACTTGAACATACAACCAAGCAAAGATAAGATTACTGTTTGCATTGCACTGACAGATCTAAAGCAGTCAGATTATTTAAATATTATCGAATGATGATGACACAGCAACAACAAGACAGCGCTAATAGTTGCTATCTGCTAATGCAGAGTTACCTGGAGGGAGTTAAATTTGCACTTGGAGCATGCAGATGGCATGATTCACAAAACAAAGCAAATCTGACTTGAGAAGGCTGTGCTGCTCCTATACTGAAATACTAATTTAATTAATCTTATAACGCACTAAAAAGTGGCATTTGGCTAATAATCAAAACCTGCAAATGCACTCATCAGGTAAGAGCATCTCTTCATTATCCCACCTTCAACAGCACACAGCAACAGAGCACACTATTAAAAACAAAACCAAATTTTTACTGGTGTACCACCACGTCCCCCAAAAAGGGGGTTTTTGAATGTAACGTTCCTGAGCCCAAACCCAGCACCCCCAGCTGCCTCTGCCAGGACCCACAGCTCAGCTCCACGCCAGGCAGTGAGCACAGTACGATCTGCACCGACACCTGCTGCTGCTCCGGCTGCTGTCAGCTCCTGCTTGGAGAGAGGCAGAATTATTCTTTAATTCCCTTCACCAGGCTGCTCAAGGCTACAGACCCTCCGCCAGCACTGCTACTTCACTACTGTTTCACTTGGAAAGCAGAGGGAAGTCAGAACCTTGTATCAATGAACTCCCCTCCTCCTCCTGGCAATGAAAGGTGACTTGTTCAGACCGAAGTATTTTCTATCCCCTTCAGAACCTCCACTGCATTGGGGAGGGTTTCAGCTGCACAAATGACTTGAGAAGATACCCAAAATGATTTACACCATTTAATTTGGCATAATAGAAATCAAAATAGACAGCAGTCCTGAAAGACATCAGGACAGGGTGCTTTTGCTCTGCTGATGTAAGAAAATAAGGGAACTTGAAAATGGATTAGCAAGCACCAGCAAAGCAGTGATGTATCTAAAAAAAATATTTCACAATTACTCAGCTTCCATAAAACTCCAAAGTCACACAAGCTTTATTGACATTCAAATATATTGTCCTTTTTCAACAGTCATCTGGACCACATAAGTAGATCACCCGTTTTAAAATTGCATTTTTTCTTTCTGGAAAATACTTCAGTACTGGGTTGGTCTGGTTTTATAGTTTGGTTGTTCTTCCAGCTGCATGTCTAACTTAGTGCTGGGTGATAACATTGGCCTGACAAGGGACAAAAATCTAACATAGGATTTATTTTTTTTTTTGCATTAGGAAGGTTTTACTCATTACACCTTCAGATTAATTGTGGAAAAGCAACCTTCACAGCTACCAGCACAGGTAACAAACTCAAGAACTGGAAGCCTGCACTAAGGACACCAAAGCAGCCCTTTTGCTTTTTATTATGACATTCATGAAGAAGTTAAAATTTGCCAAACCAGCCAAGACACATGCTGAAACCTCTCACTACCTAAGAGATTTCAAGCCTCCTGAAATTAAAACTTTGTCCTGCTTCTTCCCATTAGTTACAAACTGTTCACCAGTCCGGATCTCTTATGAACACTCCGTAACCCAGCGAATTGCACAATCCATCAATAAAGTGAGCGTATTTTGAACTACTGTCCATATGACTCAATTTGTCAGTAAAAACTGCCACCAGCGCTGCGCTTGCAGAAAAAAATGTCCATAAATGCATTATTGCGACTGGCAGATCGATGTCCATAATAAAAACAAATAGATTTAACAAGCGCTGGCTTTTACGAGTTGCGCCATTGGTGGGATGTGTATTCAGCTTCACCCGACAACTTCTGGGAACGGGCAATGCGCAGCAAGCCAGGCACTCGCTGACTTCTCCAGGGTTACAAACAGGAAGTTATTTAACACTGGAAATCTTTACAAGCATCAGGCTGAATACTAACGCCTTCAGGATGTATTTAGAAGTATTCAGAATTTAACGTATTGTTCTGCGAAATAAAATGAGAGATGTTAACAGCTATCAAAAGCCATGAGACTTGCTTTGCCTCACCCTCTTTGTGGAAATTCAGTTTAATTTAGGTCAGCAGCATCCCAGGCAGAATGATCCTCTAGTCTTAAGGCTGACATTAAACACCCCAACAAATCAGGACCTACAATTTGTTCCCACGAAGCTCTTGCAGCACCAAAACACCAGAACCACCACTTCTGAAAACACACTTTCCTCACCACAAGTGGGGATGCTGCCCTTGGTTTCAGAGGTGGGAGACAGGCTCACAGGAAAAGTATGAACTGGGCAGAGTGGGTACAGCCACTGGCATCCAGAGGTTGAATTCAGAAACACCAGCTGCTCTCACTCCTCCAAAACCCTAATTGCATGGGAAAAGAACACCACAAAAACAACCATCCACGTCTTGGACATGTTCTCCTTGGGATTTTTTGCATCGCTTTTTCTTCTAACAGCTTCCCCTGTCATCAAAGTTAGTTTAAACTGAATTTCTCTGGTGTTGCCTTTCCACCTTATCCACACTTCCCGTAAAAAACTTAATACCTCTTCTGCACAAGTCCTTCAATTAGCCATTCAGGGAAACCCCGATAACCTTCCCAAAGGGCACGAGCTTCTCCTTCAGGCTGCTATCCCTTCAGTGATGCCATTAACTGATTCTCTACATACGTTAAGCACTAAACAGTGGTGACAAGTTAATTACAGAGTTATCAAGAGATAAAGTAGTCACGGTAACACAAGTTGCAATATAACTACCACCGTTTCCTATAGAGCTTCTGTTCGGTTGCTGGTGTAATTGGTGTAATTAACTTGTCACGGATCAGAATGCAGATAGGAATTGCTAAAGCCACCTTGCAAGCTCACATGGCCACATCGTTTTTCCTCTGAAGCTTGAGGCTTTGGGCAGAAGCATCCACATTTGTAACATTGCTGGGTGAAAACAAAGCAAACAAAACTTTGTGTGTAAAAACTGTCACAGAGTGACAAATCATTCACAAGAAAACAAACAAACAACTTCGTCATTTTCACAGAACCGGATGTTTGCAGACAGAAGCATCCTGCTTTACAGGGATGTTTTTCTGCCCCAGAGGCAATAAGCTTTACAAACATCATCCCAAACGCACACTAAGGAACTTAGAAGATGAATGAAGCCAGAGAAGGGAGGGCAACCTGTTCAGGAGGGCAAAAGCCACCACCCAAAATTAACACCTGAAGATACAGCTTGGGTTTAAACCCAGATATTCTGCACTATTTACGATTCTGCTCTGAGGTTGCAAGCGCTAGCCCAAAAGCCAGACTGCCCCACATTTGCTACCCCTTCAGCTCTCGACACAAAGGCAACTGTGAAGGTGCATCAGCTCTTCCTGCAGAGATCCCAAAGGGGTGCCTGTGCACATGCAGGGCAACAGAGCTGCCAGAGGAGATTTTATTTCTCACCAG
>VZTO01016784.1:0-41032 GCA_013400615.1 Syrrhaptes paradoxus | reverse complement strand
TTTTTTTTTTGCATTAGGAAGGTTTTACTCATTACACCTTCAGATTAATTGTGGAAAAGCAACCTTCACAGCTACCAGCACAGGTAACAAACTCAAGAACTGGAAGTCTGCACTAAGGACACCAAACCAGCCCTTTTGCTTTTTATTATGACATTCATGAAGAAGTTAAAATTTGCCAAACCAGCCAAGACACATGCTGAAACCTCTCACTACCTAAGAGATTTCAAACCTCCTGAAATTAAAACTTTGTCCTGCTTCTTCCCATTAGTTACAAACTCTTCACCAGTCCGGATCTCTTATGAACACTCCGTAACCCAGCGAATTGCACAATCCGTCAATAAAGTGAGCGTATTTTGAACTACTGTCCATATGACTCAATTTGTCAGTAAAAACTGCCACCAGCGCTGCGCTTGCAGAAAAAAATGTCCATAAATGCATTATTGCGACTGGCAGATCGATGTCCATAATAAAAACAAATAGATTTAACAAGCGCTGGCTTTTACGAGTTGCGCCATTGGTGGGATGTGTATTCAGCTTCACCCGACAACTTCTGGGAACGGGCAATGCGCAGCAAGCCAGGCACTCGCTGACTTCTCCAGGGTTACAAACAGGAAGTTATTTAACACTGGAAATCTTTACAAGCATCAGGCTGAATACTAACGCCTTCAGGATGTATTTAGAAGTATTCAGAATTTAACGTATTGTTCTGCGAAATAAAATGAGAGATGTTAACAGCTATCAAAAGCCATGAGACTTGCTTTGCCTCACCCTCTTTGTGGAAATTCAGTTTAATTTAGGTCAGCAGCATCCCAGGCAGAATGGTTNCGCCTTCAGGATGTATTTAGAAGTTCCACAGATTCAGAATTTAATGTATATTTCTGCGAAATAAAAAATGAGAGATGTTAACAGCTATCAAAAGCCGTGAGGCTTGTTTTCCCTCACTCTCTTTGTGGAAATTTAATTTAGGTCAGCAGCATCGCAGGCGGATGGGATCCTCTAGTCTTAAGGCTGACATTAAACACCCCAACAAATCAGGACCTACAATTTGTTCCCACGAAGCTCTTGCAGCACCAAAACACCAGAACCACCACTTCTGAAAACACACTTTCCTCACCACAAGTGGGGATGCTGCCCTTGGTTTCAGAGGTGGGAGACAGGCTCACAGGAAAAGTATGAACTGGGCAGAGTGGGTACAGCCACTGGCATCCAGAGGTTGAATTCAGAAACACCAGCTGCTCTCACTCCTCCAAAACCCTAATTGCATGGGAAAAGAACACCACAAAAACAACCATCCACGTCTTGGACATGTTCTCCTTGGGATTTTTTGCATCGCTTTTTCTTCTAACAGCTTCCCCTGTCATCAAAGTTAGTTTAAACTGAATTTCTCTGGTGTTGCCTTTCCACCTTATCCACACTTCCCGTAAAAAACTTAATACCTCTTCTGCACAAGTCCTTCAATTAGCCATTCAGGGAAACCCCGATAACCTTCCCAAAGGGCACGAGCTTCTCCTTCAGGCTGCTATCCCTTCAGTGATGCCATTAACTGATTCTCTACATACGTTAAGCACTAAACAGTGGTGACAAGTTAATTACAGAGTTATCAAGAGATAAAGTAGTCACGGTAACACAAGTTGCAATATAACTACCACCGTTTCCTATAGAGCTTCTGTTCGGTTGCTGGTGTAATTGGTGTAATTAACTTGTCACGGATCAGAATGCAGATAGGAATTGCTAAAGCCACCTTGCAAGCTCACATGGCCACATCGTTTTTCCTCTGAAGCTTGAGGCTTTGGGCAGAAGCATCCACATTTGTAACATTGCTGGGTGAAAACAAAGCAAACAAAACTTTGTGTGTAAAAACTGTCACAGAGTGACAAAACATTCACAAGAAAACAAATAAACAACTTCATCAATTTCACAGAACCGGATGTTTGCAGACAGAAGCATCCTGCCTTATGGGGATGATTTTCTGCCCCAGAGGCAATAAGCTTTACAAACATCATCCCAAACGCACACTAAGGAACTTAGAAGATGAATGAAGCCAGAGTAGGGAGGGCAACCTGTTCAGGAGGGCAAAAGCCACCACCCAAAATTAACACCTGAAGATACAACTTGGGTTTAAACCCAGATATTCTGCACTATTTACGATTCTGCTCTGAGGTTGCAAGCGCTAGCCCAAAAGCCAGACTGCCCCACATTTGCTACCCCTTCAGCTCTCGACACAAAGGCAACTGTGAAGGTGCATCAGCTCTTCCTGCAGAGATCCCAAAGGGGTGCCCGTGCCCATGCAGGGCAACAGAGCTGCCAGAAGAGATTTTTTTTCTCACCAGACCTCCTGAAGGCTTCCACATCCCAGGGCAGCGAGGTGCTGCAACACCACAGGACCTCCCCTATCACAGCTCCACTCAAGCAGCATTTCCACGCAAGTGAGGGACCACCAAAGGCCACAGAGGCAGCTCATGGGGGGAGAGCTCCGACACTGCCAGTGTTTGGTCCCCCGTGCATTAAGGGAACAAGCAGGGCTTCAAGGGCAAAACCTTCATTGGGGTCCCAAGGGAACGCTGTCATCTGCACAGAGGATAGCCTGTCCTCTGTGCAGCGGGGGACAAGAATTACGCTGTGATGGTCATTCCTAAACTCAAGGTTACACCCTGGTTAATAAAATGCAAAGCTTTTCTATGTAAAACACTGCAGAGACTGCACCTTGGCATTTAATAAGAGCTCCATTAACACAGAAACACAATACAACTCAGTAACAGGTTTATTTGGGGGAAAAAAAAACTTTACATTTACTTTGCTTTTGAAACTGTGCACAGTTACAATATCATGCTTATTTTACAAACAGTTGCAGTGCTTGGCTTTTACATCAACAGCAAAGGGTCATTTTTTAGTTAATACCCATCTAACACACATTATTTCGGTGCTAACCCGACCTGACCCCAGGCTGCTGCCATCCGTTCCACCCCTCGCACTGCCTGAGGGAAACCCACACGCTCTCAGGAGCATCTCTGCTCCCACAAAACCACTTCTCCTGGGCAAGGGAAGGGCTTGGCAGAGCAGGAGTAGTGCCTAGGGCAGCTCAGCACCAGTTTGGCTTCAGCTTTACATTCCCCTGCAGGAAGGATTATTACAGACCGAAGCGTGGGCTTAGAGCCTCCTCTGAGACCAGAGCAGGGATATCTCCCTTCCCTGGGCCTGCAGGTGTCACTGGCCACGGACACGGGGAGCAAAGCAACCCCATCACAGTGAAACCTCAGCGCAGAGCCTGGCTGTGACCGCTCCCCGCTGCCACAGCCCCTCAGGAGGCCGCTACCCGGCGGCGTGGAGCGGCCCCGGCCCCAGGCCCAGCCGGGCGGCAGCTCCGGGCCTGCAGCCATCTTCCCCCCCCACCACGAGGCGGCCGCCGCGGCACAGGCCCAGCCAGGCCCGCAGAGGCCGCCCCCAGCCCCGCGGCTCCCCGCAGCCCGCCCGCGCACCTGCCCAACAGGAGAGGGAGGGAGGAAGGGAAGCGGAGGGGCCGCCGGAGCGTCCCCAGCGCCTGCAGCCGCACCGAGCCCGGCGCCACGGCGGGAACCGTTCGCGGCGGGGGCGGAGCTGCCCGGGTGGCCCTGGGGCCCAGCGAGAGAAGCGGCCTGAGCAGGCCCGGCCCCGCGGCCTTCCCCCAGCACCGGGCCTCGGGGCGCTCTGCCGGGCCTCCAGGCCTCAGCCGTTGTAAGGAGCTTCCTACCTGGCTGTGCTGGCGCTGCTCCGGCCGGGCTCAGGGGAATCCCGTGGCTCCTTCGCCCTGTTTATATATCCGGGGGCGGAGGGTGCAAATCGCCCGGGGCCATGCGGCCCACCTGCGGCGGGCGGGCCTCCTCCCCGGGCACACAGGTGGGCAGAAACCCGGGTTTCTGCAAAATCCCGTCACCAAACACAGGTCTGCAGGCAGCAGTGCAGGGTGCTGAGCCCCTGGGGTGGTTTTGCACCTTTTGTTCGTTTTTTTTTTTCAAGCATTGCGGTGTGCCTGGCTGCTGACCAAAATCTTGAAGTGAGATGCAGGATTTATAACTGAAATGTGTTTTTTTTTTAAATTATCTGGGTTTGTCTTTTGTTCTGTGCGTGCTGAAGGGCAGGATGATGACGGGGACAGGCAGCAGCGAGGAATCAGGCTTTCTCACTTGTCTGCAAAGTTAGGAGAAGGGCAAGGATGGACCAAACCCGAGTTTGCGGAGGGAGAAGCATTTGGCAAATAAAATTCCTAAAAGAGGAGATATGGAGGAGACAAGAAGGAGTGAAATGTCAGAGGAAAGTCAGCTGTAGGGTGAGGTTGATTCGAGGTCAAAAAAAACCCAGGACAAAACATGCCAGTGAAGTTTGCAACGAGGAGCCACTTATTTTCAGAGAGTGCTCCGCTGTCTGAATCTTAATCTGAGTTGTATCAGCGACAGTTTTATTAGTCACGGTGTGACTCAGGAGCTGTCGCAAACTGGGGGAATCCACATGGGAAAAATCAAATTTTTTAGAAGTCATTACAGGATTTTTTTTTTTCATAGGGAGTGAACACTGTAAATAAAATGGCATCGAGTGCCTGATCTGATCTGATTTAAATCTGATTCTAAAAAATCACCAAAATCTGCTCCAAAATGCAAAAGTTGGAAGTACCTGTGCAATGCTTGCACTTGGTGCAGACTTATAAAAGGGCAACCACTCACACCGGTGTGTAATGGTACCAAGACACTCCTGCTGGTTTTAGAAGTAATATTTTTAACAACACCTAGTTTTTCCTTTTGCTTTCTGGGCCGTTAACCTTACGTCTCTAAAGGAAATGTAAGCAAGGAATGTTTAATGCCCTGTCTGGCGTTCTTTACTATCTACGTAGGCAAAGCACTGGCCAAAAGGCACTGCTGAAATTGTTCTCAGATGGTAAAAATGTCCGGAGCTTCCACACCACCCTGCTAATTGCAGCCTGCAAACATTCCAGTTCTGAACGAGACAGAGAGAAGTGATCTGTGAATCTGTGTGATCTCTGAAGGATGAATTACAATTAATGTAAATGGTTTAACAATGATAAATTCAGATCTCCTGAGCAGCTTATCAAGGGAATTTCATTTAAAGCAGCAAAGAAATGATATTGCAATAAAGGAAAAAATATATGAAAAGGTATTTCTTGTTTGTAATGAGTTTGTAATTACAGGCTTCTGGTTCATGTTTCCTTTTTTCAGCGTTCATCTCTGTGACTTAGCTTTTCAAGTAGCTGCTAGTGAACAGATGATTCAAACTATTGTGTAACTGTCTGATGCCATATGCTGACAAGAGAAAATGAAGTTTTCGGTAGTTCTGATGAAGCTGGGATTAACGACTGATTCAAAGGTACTGCCACTGCGTGCCCCATACAAGTGCAATGGGATATGTGGAGATGATCTCATCTCTAAATGAATTATCTCTTCACAATAAGTTCTGGACTGGATGGGACACCCTAGAGATCGTTATCATTTTAGAATGTAAATATCAAACTTCTCAAACCCTGATTTTTTTTCTTCTCAGACATTTTCAAATCCAGTGTCAGGATATGAATTAAAAGCAAGGAAGTTGGGGATTTCTGCAATAAGAGGTGCATCTGCTGCTTGGCAAAAAAAAAAAAAAGACCACACCAAAACATGTTTATAGATCAACTGTTCTGAAAACCTGTCTCTGCCATCTTCCTTTCCTAAATGATTACCAGTTCTTTTTCTGCCTTTTTATCCTTCAAGGTGTTGATAGAAAGATCAGGTTGGCCTTGGATTATTCCAGTTGAGAAGGAGCAACCTTCTGCCCAGCATGGCCATGGTAGATGTTAGCACTGACAGTCCTGCTGCTTAAAAAGAAAACTTGGTGAGCAGTGCAGTCCCTGGAGGACTGCTTTCCCACTGTGAATACGTGCCATCATTATATAAATAAATTCTTACAGTTTTATGCAACTTGGAAATAAATAGGAGATTCTCATGAACATCCACATAGAAGGTACAAACAGACCTAAACTCTCTTGGCCCCTGCTCTTTGCTGTAGAAGACTTCCTTAAAACCCAGCATTTTGGGGTTTGGCAGTGGATCCACAAGTTGTTTGTTTACAATACAGAGAAGTGTTTCTCGGTGCTGGTTCTGGCTGTACTTTGCTGTAACTTAACTCAGCGTCATATACTTCCGTTAGCAAACGAGGCAGAAAGGGTACTCCTGGCCAGTTTTCACTCTGCCCTCAGAACTGTGCGCATCTTGCTCACATCTGCTAATCCTCCTGCTGTCCAGTTTTCATCTTTGATACTTTAAATAAGCACCATTTTAATTTCATCCACTGGACTTTTGAATTTCTACCTAATCTGTCCTTTAACGACAAGAGCGAGGCGGAGGAGCCTGTTCTTAGTTAGATACATCACTGGTCAGTGGTATCAGTGTCAGCAGAACATATCTCCATTTCCCCTTTTTCATGTATTTAAGCCTGCTCTTACTACTGTAGTTGGTACTTCTTTATTAAATTATCAGAGAGGTGTTAATTTTCTCCCTGGGAGTTTCCAGCATTTGGTTCTGACCCATCCAGTCTCGTTCACTGACACTAAAGCTTATGGGGAAATTTTCATAACGCTGATACTGTAAGAAGATACAAATTTTCTAAAATATTTTTTCAAGTTGTGTCCCATGTCTTTATTTTCCATCCAAGGCATTTTCTTTCAGTTCTTGTTATTAAGTCACGACATTGCTCACTGAAGGTGGTGTTTTCAGGTGCAGGGCAGTATTTTCCTGGGACGGGCACATCTGGCAGTGGTTGAGTACAAAATCCCCTTTTAGTGACAGCACAAGAATTTGCTTCCAGGTAAACCAAGATCTGAGACTCATACATGAACTTCAGGGCCACAGAATGTAATGGGGTGGGATGGAAAACCGAAAAAGGAGGTTTTCATTAAAGGCCTTGGGTTGGGAATTCACAAATATTTCAGCCTGGATTAAATTCCTTGTTAAGGACTAACCTCTGAAAGCATCTACTTTCTGCAACATCTGCTGTGGAAGAGAGACTTGGGCACTGGAGCTGTAACTACCCTCTTGCTAGCTGGAGAGAGAAACAGATGGAGTCTCAGGGAAGATGTAGTGTTGGAAATCACTGCGATTTGGACCTCACTTGTAGTTCTTTAATTTTCCCCCGGAGAAAATTGTCAGATTGGAGCACAGGCATAATATATTTCTTTCTTTGTGTGTATGTGCCGTACTGAGTCAGAATCTGGCCTCGATCGCTTCCTATGCTCCTGTGACCTCTCTGCATGAACCTCCTCAGCTGTGAATCAGTGCAGTAAAGTCACCTCGTATGCTTTCACTTGAGCGAGTAAATAAGTCTTGCTTTTCACATTTATAATCACCAGGAAAAAAAAAATAAATAAAAGAAAAAAAAAAAAAGAAAGCTGAATGAAACCAGAAACTGTGATTCCGTTTGCCAAGACGCTTGCGTTCTCTCAACAGCAGGGATGTGTCCTGCAAATTTAAAGCTGGAAAGTTCCGAGCTGTTGGATCTGGGCACGTTGTGTGCTTTAATTGGCCCTGAAGGAGCGTGTGTATGTGCAAAGCACTCTGAATCTGGTTTCAAAATAGGTTTTTAATAATAGAAATAATCTCTTATACCATACTCCCGTTAGCAGCACATTATGGGAGTTTGTCGGTGCGTTTTATATTGGTGTGAAATGCTGAGCCCCGTGCACCTGGGAAGTGGCGTGTGTGTTGGGGTGGGTGTATGAGCACAAGTCTTCCTGGGAAATTTAAAGGACTTAAATTTTGATGATGTGGCATATGAACTGTATGTAAGAAAAGACGTTTCAGGGGTAATTTTGAAGAACTGTGATTTTCTGGGGCTCATTCTTCAGTCTGGATAGGAGCAGATTGGCTGTTTCTAGCAGAATAGAGACCTGTAAGGATCACTGGTGATGGCACATCATTTCCAAAGGCAGCTGAGATTATTAAAGAACACGGCTACTTGAATAAGAGGAGAGTATGTTCCTTACGTAAAAATTTGAACAGTCTGTGTCTCTGCAGTTCATCTCCACTATTCTTTAAATTTGAGGGCGTTGAGATAAAGATCTGAACATTTTAAATTGCCATAAACTTGGAAATAGTTTGTAATCTCCACTAATAAAACTTTTTATCTCCCTCTTCCTCCAAAACATTCTCCGAGCTTGTTTGATGGACTCATCTCTATTAAAAAAAACAACAAGTAAGCTAGAAGTCCGGATATATTGAGCAGGAATACAACTGGTTCCTGCACTGGGAGAGGAAGGAAATTGGGTGGTTCGGAGCATGGAATTACTGGTGGGTTAAGAAAATGTATTTTAGTAGGCAAACCGTTTTCGGTCCTTATGAAGAAGCTTGGCATTAGGAGAAATATGATTTCCTGTAATCAAGGTGCTGGGAGTTGTTTGCCAGCCACTAATGCCTTCAGGGAAATCTAGTAGCAAACCGTGTAAATGAAAGGGATATTAGCAGAGATTGGCTTCATCTTCTTTAGGGCAAAACCATAAAAAATTATGGGGTTTCATATGCCCTACTTTCAGTTGGTTTAGTTATCTCCTGGCTGCTCTGTTCCAGAAGTTGTTGGAAAATGCTCTGACAGTATTGGTGAAGCTAACCAGGAGAAATTTTATCTGTTCTGCTGCAGAGAAATTTGTGTGGTAGAAAGGTTAGCAATGTTAAATACGAGGAATTTTTGTCAATAAGGCCACTGATAAATCTCCCGTTAAATTAAGTGTGCCTGGAGCCCTATATTTAGTGGAGCTTTTGCAGCTATTGCCAAATTCCAGCAAGGCTCAGGCATTTCCAATAATTCTTACAGCTGAATTTACAGCATATATTTTTTTTCCTGTTGACATATTAAGCATATTTGCATTACAACACTTTCTCCAAGTGATTGATTATTGTAGCCTGTTTAGAGATGTGCCCATCTTTGTCATCATCGTCAATTATTTGAAAAATATTCTTAATTTTTCTGAATAAAGACTCCTCTTTGCATTCTTTCCTGTGCCATGGGGTGCTGAGGTTGCCGACAAGTATCAGTGTCGTTGCGTTCATGGAACTGAATGGAGGGGAAAGACTTGCTCCCGAATGAACCTGTGTGTTTACTGGGAGGCACTGGAAATTAAACCAGGTTGATTCCTTTTGGTCTCAGGCTGCGTGTGCACGTGCAGAGGTGTGCATTCTGCAGAATGACGTATTGTAGCCTTCGAAACGAATCCACTTGAAGTTGGTACTAACCTGCCTCTCGCATCGGTGGAAATGGATATTATGATTGCTGTGTTGAAACGTGCGCTCAAATGCATTGGGAGTTTGATACTATTTTTCAAAGTGCCAAATAGATAATGTCAGAACATTTCTGAAATGGGATACTAACATCGAGATATACTGCACCAATCAACTAACGTCAGGCAAAGTATAGCGTAAAACTGTGGATATAGGAGGCTACTGCAGAATTTCCATTTTCATTCCCTATGTCAACAGCTTTGTAACTTACCTAGTAGATTGTTTTATGTTTTCCAGACATATTCTCAGTAGACTACAAACACTACATTCAGCTCAGCCTTCAGAACCCAAAGAATTAGATATGCTGTAGTTTATGAAATGGATGTTTATGAAAGTATCCTTTGTTTGAATTGCTCCAAAACCCAACATGAATTCAAACTTTGACAGCGTAAGCAGAAAATAAGAGGGCCATAGTGATCTCCCAAATGTAGCCTTAACTATTGAGGTTCTCATATTGAAAATGCAATTTTCTGTCTAGATGTTTATGAATGTCTTCAAATTCCCTTTCATAATAGCCCCTTTTTGACAGGCCTTTTTCAACTCTGAAATATGAGAAGAAAGGTTGCTGCAGAATGTAGTATATACCATTATAGGACGTACACCTCTGTCCCTCAAGCCAACAGCGCTCTTTTGGAAGTCAATGATGATATATGCATGTGGAGGAGGTTGCAGAGCCCACGATCCGTTGCAGGGAAGCAGGATTCTTTTACCGAATGGCTGGAAGTTCAAATGCTAAAATTCGCTGTGACACTTTAGGGAGCCTGTCCATGTAAAATGTAGGAGTGCTGGGTGATTTTATCAGCTGTGCGGATCACTCCAGCTTCGTGTCGTCTTCACAGCCCGGGCAAACCTCATCACACAGCTGCTCAAGAACAGTCAAAACTCTTCATGTTGAATTACTCTCTAGGGGTAGAAATGTGTCTGGTTGGTTATGGAGAGTGTCTGCGTTACAGGAACCCAGTTCCCCTGGATCACTGGTGTGTGTTGGTGTCGGTGTGCCAGAGGTGGGTGGCGGCAGCGCGATCAACACAAGAAACTAATGCACAGAGGAAAATTGGGCACAAAGCATAGACTGGTTCTACCTGTTGGCACTCAACATTTTCCCGTTGTCCTTGTGCTCTACTGAAAATCTGATGGCAAAGGGTTGGGTTCTTGGGCAGCTGAGGGAAAGAGTCCATTAGGAGATTGGAGAGTTGGTGTTGGACCAAGATGACTGGCGAGCCAGGAGCTCGAGCGTGGGGTCTGAGCCTTGATGTCCAGCGCTGAGGAATCCGCTGGGTCCCAACCAGCTGCGAGCAGCCGTGAAATCCTCACAGCACCTGGGGGGAGCCTGCAAGAGTCACAGTTTTCTTCAGAGACATCATTGGCCATGGAAAAAGTGGTTTGAAGCTGATGAGAAGACTCTCACTGATTTCACTGGGCTTCATGTCATGTCATTTGATCGTAAAAGATCAATTTTTTGAGATTAATTGCTTTTCCTACATTAAAATGGCCCTTTTGCTTTCTGCATGCACATGGACTTTAGCTGTACAGTGCATGAAAAGGGAGGTGCTGAGGTGGGAGCAGAAAGCCTTGCAGGTGTTTGGAATTGCTCATCCTTTGGTTGTGAGGACTCAAATACAAGGGTGTACTGGGTGCCATGCAAAATCCAGGAAGGCCATATAAAAAAAAAATAAAATTAACCATGTACAGGGTATTTTGTCATTTTCAGTGTTGTGAGCTCAGGTACGTGGCAGATACTGTCTGTATAATGGCCAACAGTGTGATGGAGCACATTTTTTTGTAGGAGAGGTAGAAAGGAGAATTATCTTCATTTTCTTTGGTGTCTGTTTTCACCAAATGTTGGAAAAATTTCCTGTTTCAGGGAAAGACTGAAGTTGTTGCAGAAGTACTTGGTGTAGAGCTGTGATGCCATCCAGCATCAGTGTGTTCTCCAGGAGAACTGTTTGCCACTGTGGCACTGAGACTCTGTCCCTGTCTTTTTCTGCGTTCCCTTGATCACCCTTTACTGCCTGCTTTTTCTTTTTTTTTGTACTTTTTTTTTGAGCATCATTTTCTCCAACACAATTTGGACAAGTTTCCAGTTTGTGTTCAGTCCTGCTTGTGATCATCATGTTGAAAAAGGAACTAGAGACTAGCAGCTGCTTTGTCCACCCACAGCATTCATTTTAGTGATAACAAAATGTGCCTTTTATTTTTTTTTTTTTTTTTTTGGAGGGAAAGAAAAGGGACAAGGAATTGCTGTTTGGACAAGTCAGAGAAATATTTACTAGTGCCCTAGTTAAGGCTGTAAATGACCTGCGGGTAGTAGGCTGGGTTAGTAAGACAGGCGAGTAGCTCCATGAATACTTCTCTAAAGAAAACAAACAGCAGCCTAAGTCTAATATATCAATTAGATAAAAGTATTTATAAATATAAAAAAAGGGTAAAATTCACTTTGCCCTGTGTCCGTGCCTGTTCTCAGAAG
The DNA here is from genome assembly GCA_013400615.1 of Syrrhaptes paradoxus. Taxonomy (NCBI): domain Eukaryota; kingdom Metazoa; phylum Chordata; class Aves; order Pterocliformes; family Pteroclidae; genus Syrrhaptes; species Syrrhaptes paradoxus. Next base: position 29,278 of record VZTO01016784.1, on the reverse strand, counting down.
ATGCTGACACCTGGGATCGGAGCCGAGGAGCTCGCTGGATACTCGGGGCTGGGAGGTCCCCAGGGGGGCTGCGCTGGACCTGGGTTACGCTGGACCTGACGGTGTCCCCACGCCTGCTGGGAGGTGACATGCCTCCAGAACGGTCCCGGGGCCATAGTCCATGCAGAGGTGAGAGGCTGATGCCGTGGTCAGCAGATGTGCTGGTGATGGATGCACAGCTGGGGTGGGGTGGCTCCCACTGATGTTCAGCTTTCTGAGTGGGTTCGATAACACACATTAAAATGCCAACTGACACGCAAAAGGAGAGAAAAAAAAATAGTTTGTGACATTAAGCACCTTAACATGAAATAATTTAAGTTCACCTGCAGCAGGTTTCAAGCGTAAGCAAGTCCCGAGGTAAAAGCACACACCCTGAAAAGGTCAAACGGCTGAAACCTCCCCGTGCTCCTGACAAAAACGAGACGCAGGCAAAGGCAACTCCAGAGCAAGCCTGAGGAGTAGGAAAGGAGGTGTGCTGGTCAAAGGAGAGGTAACATTTCTATTTCTAATAATGCTGCAAGGGACCAGGAATCCGAAGGAGCAGACGAACAACTCTGTCTCCTGTATTTGCAAATCTTGGTTTAAAAGTTCGTAACTTTGGTTCTGCTCTCGGGATGCCTCCTTCAAATCTCTGGCATCCCCTGCTTATGGCTTTCCGTGGCCTTTGGAGAAGTGCAAGAGGAAAATCAGAATCATTTAGCCCAGTGTAATGGTTGAATAGTTTTACACTGATGGGGTAGAGATAATTTTGAGGACTGTATTGTTTCGGCAGCGGACAAGTACAAATGTTCCTCTGGAGTCTCAGGGTATTTTTAATACTGCTTTTTAGATGTTGTTTTATTTTGCTTGAAACTCATAATGCATTCTTCCCAGAATTTTTCAGCTTGTTCTTTTAATTTTTTTCAGGGTATCCTGTCAGGTTTTGAATACAGCCTTTTCATGTTGCCAATGAATCGCTTTGATCTGCAGATGAGAACTGATGAGATGCAGCTTCCTCATTGCTGAACTCTGCCAAGAGCGTCCAGCGCGTCCGCAATCAAGCCCATCAGAATCCTAAAACTGGGAAAATAAAATTCCTGACAAGACTTTCCAAAGCAATCTTTTTCCCATTGTCTATAAAGCAAAAAGCCCAGAACAAGACGTCTGTGTTTCAGGAGCATAAAAGTGAACGAAGACAAAAAGAACACAGTGTGATTAACGTGTCCTTTGTTTTATTTATGGAGTAATAGCTGTGAAAAAAAGTTATGTTCCTCTTTGTACCACATCTTTATGCATCGAGGGAGCTGGCAAGAGCGGAGCAAAACACTGGCCAGGCTTTGTCACAATTTTGTGATAAATGTGTGCGTTTGGAGAGGAGCTCGCAGCACGGATGGGTAGCTGGGGGCTGCACAAATTGCTCTTAAAAAATTTCTCCTGGAAAGGACAATATACAGTGATGCTGTAGGACCCTAAGATAATTCAGGGTGGATTGGAGGAGGTCTGAAGGCCACCCCCAACCTCCAGGGATGGGGACAGCAGTCTCCCCCAGGAACCCATCCCTCAGCTCCGCTGCCCTCCCGGGAAAGACTTTTTTTTGGAAAATCCAGTGCTTTGGGTGCCTCTCGGTGCCCAAGCTCAGGAAACACACCCATCCCTTGAGGGGAAATGGGCTTTTTTGGTAAATTCATATCAAATGACATGGTGGTTGGTTGGAAGAAGTAGCCCAAAATTATTCTCAAAAATCCCGTAGTTCCTTCAGATTTGCACGAGTGATTCTTTTTAGTTTCACTGCTGCTTGAATTCTACCACGTGTTGCAGGGCATCAGTAAATAAAACACCATTCATGCCATGGGACCAGCATACTAATTTGTGGCCAGATCTGAAGCCTTTTCCCAAGGCAAAATACAATTAAAGCCAGGCAGAACTTGACCTGAGTGAGGACTTCAACATTTGATCTGTGAATTTTACTTTTCTGCATTTTTATTATTTTTATCCAGTAGTAGAAATATTTCTCCTGCTGGTGTGTTTCACATTGTGCTGGATATTGAATTCCTCGCAGTAAAGGCTTCACCTCTCGAAACCTAATCTGCTACAGCGTGCTACCTAAAGAACTTAATTCTTATTGGGATAACAAGTTTAAAAATATATATTTTTAAAGCACATCCGTGACATTTTTGTTAACCCGCTTCCAACGGTGATCTCGCCGTAACAGTAAAGGATGAAAAGCGAAGAACAGGCTGAGATCTAATCTGACCCAACTCATTGATTCCCTCCCTGACCTTGGGGAAGCCTTTTGACCTGCTTGTGCCTCAGTCAACTCAGCTGGAAAATTGGGTAAAGAGCGGAGCCTGTTAGAAAACCATCTTCCATTTGAACAAAGATTTCCCCGAGACCCAAAAAAAGTGAGTGCAGTCATTTTGTACAGACATAATTGATTGCGGACTGCCCAAGAATAACATCCTGAGCTGTGGGATGCAAGGGGTGACATCTCATTCGTCGTGCGGTGGCTGGGTGGTCTCTGCGTCCACTTTTCATGTGTCCAGAGCTGTGTTTTCACTTTCACTGCATCAGTCTGGCCATGTCTGTCCTCGGTGGGAACGTGCCTCAAATTCCCCACGAGTCCCAGAAGATGCTGGGGAATAATTCCTACTCCTGTTCGGTTCAGAGTTACTAAACTAAATTATCATCCTCTGGATTCATCCCAACCTAAAGTGGCATCACATGCTCCTATGCCAATAAAACATAAAAATGAAATCACATCTCTACCCACAATTCACCCAACGCTTGCCCTTGCCCTCCCAGGGCAGGTTTTGTGCCACCAACATGTCACCAGTGGTGCCTGCAGTTACCAGGATGAAGATTCGGGCTGCAATCCCCACCAAAAAAAAATTACAAGGATGAAGATTTGGGCTGCAATCCCCACCAAAAAAAATTACAAGGATGAAGATTTGGGCTGCAATCCCCATCAAAAAAAATTACAAGGATGAAGATTTGGGCTACAGTCCCCAACAAAAAAATTACCAGGATGAAGATTTGGGCTGCAATCCCCACCAAAAAATATTACAAGGATGAAGATTTGGGCTGCAATCCCCACCAAAAAAAAATTACAAGAACGAAGATTTGGGCTGCAATCCCACCAAAAAAAAATTACAAGGATGAAGATTTGGGCTGCAGTCCCCAACAAAAAATTATCAGGATGAAGATTCAGATTGTAATCCTAACGTTAAGCCTGACACCGATGCTCAAAGCCAGACCTGTGGTTCAAGAGTTTTGCCCGCAGCCAGGAGCGTGGGCTTGGCATCGCCCAGATCCTCCCATCCTTGGTGGATGCAAGCCCCGAGGTGCGATGGGGAGCCGTTGAAGGCGTGCGGAGGAGAGCCAAGGGCATTTCCATGGCGTGCGGATAAAACCACGCGGATTTGGCAGCCGGTGCCCGGCCGCGTGCACCGGGCTCCCTCCTCGCAGGGATTTGGCACTGTTTGTCCTGGGCAAAGGCCAGCTCCTCTGGCTGGTGCCAGCGCGTTGAAACTAGCCTGGACTTACTCATCTATTCTCCGTGACCCACACTGGAAAAATGACCATTTCCTTTTCCCAATTCCCACATCTGCTATTTGTTTGCTTCTCTTTGCTTTCCCTGAGATTTGGGAAGGAGTTCAGGAATGCGGAGCGCTGCTCAAACCCAAGCTGAGCTCAGATGCCGAGTGGCATTTATCTGAAATAGTCAAGGGGAAGTGGACATGTTTCTTCACTGTGACGTGCGTATTTCTAAGTGTTTTCAAATTAAATAAAAAGTCTTGATTTTGTTTTAGCGAGTCGTATGGCGTGAGGAGGAGGGATGTAGCCTTTCCAGTGGGAACTAGTAAATCCTGCCGTGCCACTTAATTGGCTGTGTCGTTATCCTTCCATGAAGTATTTGAAATTTTAACATTAATATTAGGTGCAAACACCTAAAAGAAAAAAAAGTCACTTGTAGTAGTCCAAATGAAATTAGTAGGTGGGAAATGACATTTACGCTGGAATAAAATCATCACGGTGCCTCATGTAACATCATATATATTATATATGTGTGTGTGTGTGTTTTGCACTATGAAAAATCCCAGGCTCTGCTCACAGAAAACCAAAATGAGATTTCACTTGAAAATATTCAATTTTCTGAATGGAATATTCTGGAAGCATGTGTTTCGTTTAGAGGACCTAAACAGCAAGGAAATTTGGAAAGCAACAACGACAAATACAGCATAGAAGCAAAATGCAGTCAAAATTTGCAGAATGACACAAAATATTGCAGTCTTGAGAGCGGATGGATGATGTGCAACGGGATGGCTTAGCACTGGCATCACTAGGACGAAGAATTCACTCTTTTTTGCCCCCCCTCTTTATTTTTTTCCAAAGAAGAGGACTTGATAGACCTCCCTGAGTGCATTTTTTGTGATCCTTTTTAATCTGAATGAAGTGGGTTTAAAATTTTTTATGCATCCGACGTGTGCAAAGATCTATGTGCACCCTTGAAAAAAAGAACAATAAAACCGATCACATTTTGGGGGAGATAAACTTGTTAAGAAAGATTAAACGGAGATTTAACCAACAGAGTTACTATCCACAAAGATGCTTGTATGCCTTTTTTTATTTTTAACAAACCAGTGGAAGTTCAGTGTCGGAAACTGGAGGCTAAAAATGGGATCTGGGTCTACTGCTGAATATTCCTCTGGGCTTACAAGACTGAGCAGAAATAAAGGAATTACCCACAAATATTTGGTGGGTTTTATATCAAGAGCCTAAAATAGATGCGTATTTATGGAATTAAGGGGAAAGGAATTTTAAACGAGCTGCGATGCTGCTTTTTAGATTCGTGGCCAAGAAAGAGGAGCTGAATTTTTCTGGCTTTTGGTGCACGTGTTCCTACTGGTAACGAGACTTTGCTGGCCCCATCTCCTCCAAGGTGGCACGTCGGCGTGCGCGTCCTCAGAAGTCCTAAAAATATTCTGAAAACTTTTAGTTGCTCATATAATCTGCTGTTATCACTCTTGTGTTCCTCTGGCTTTTGCTTCTGGCCAGTTTTCCTTTCCCTGTCGCATACCTTTGGTTAAGATTATTTTTCCCTAGATACATGAGGTTGCATTTTTTTCAAGTTAAATATTATTTGTCGCCGTTCAGCAAGAGACCACACGTTTCTGCTTTGAAATACCCCCTGATTGCCAAAAGACCATCAACTCTGGCTATCTAGAAACAGAAGGCAGAGATGAAAAGCCCTCTTAGATCATCCAGCCCATCTCCCTGCCATCCTCCACGGATGGAGCTCGCCGCGGTGACAGCCGCGTCCGAAGGGAGCTGGGGGGTATCTTTGGGCAGCTCTTTGCATCCCAGCTCGGTGTTTGCTCTCGTAGGCAGATAAGGTTTTTCTTTCATGTCCGTGTGCCATCAGAAAAGGAAAACCCAACGCGTTGGTGGAATGACCCTGCACAGTTTCAGAAGATAGCGCGTGGCTGGGCATCAAAGAGCCGCAACGGTGACAGCAGCCGTGGCTCGTGCCCTCGGTACGGAGTCCTTTGTCCCTTGGTTGAAACACAGAGTAGATTTTTTGGCATTGAAATAGGTGCAGAATGAAAGGCAGAAATATAAAGTGATCAAAAAAACAAATCCATAGTTTTGGGAGAAAATTAACGCAAATGGCCAAACTAAGGGGATAATCCTGTTCCCACCAAAGTCAGTGGCAAAGCTGCCTTTGATTTCAACAGGCATGAATTACAGGTGGAGAGAAAAACTGGGCTGTTTGTAATTGTAATTGACTTAGTTTGCAGGGACGAAGTTGCTGTGTGGAGGGAAGGTGTGCATCCTAATTGTCTTCAATTTCTTGCTGTCGCTGGATTTCACTGTGACTACCCCTCGGTCTATAATATTTTTTTTTTTCCTCTGCTGGGACGCTTCGCTGTGCATGTTAACAGCACTCTGGCTGCAGTAGGGACAGTCCTGGCTGATGTTCAGTTAGATTTAAATTGGTATTTTGGGTTTTTTTTAATGCTTTTGTTGTTCTTTTTGACGTGTGGGTGGGTTTTTGTTTCGTTAGAAATGTGGCATGAGATTCGTCACAGTGAGAGTGTCCCTTTACAAGAAGGAAAAAAGAGAGCATAGAGAAAGCAGGTAAGTCTTTTGGTGTAACTACAGCCAAAAAAAAGCAAAACAGAAGAAAAAAAACAATGTAAATGCTTTCCTCTCCTTTCTGTGTTGAGGTGAAACCTTCAGACTGACTGTCTTGCAGCTCTCCAGCTCACTGAGAAGAGGGTGGGAGCCTAAAAGCATTTTTTTTTTTGTTAGAGAAGTAATTAATCGATCATGTGTTGTTTCTTTAGCAATTATGTGATATTCCCCTGTTAATCTGCTCAGAATTCTTACTGTCAGGGTAAACACGCGGTGTCCCCGCTGTTTTCGAAAGCAGATAAATGAGCTCCTCCTCTCCATCCCTGGCCAGCCTTGGGGACCCGCGGCGCGTTTGGTCCAAGGAGCCTTGGCTGGTCCAGGGATGCAGAAGAACTCTGCAGCCGGGAGACTTCTCCGTAATTAAACTCTGTGCAAAATAAAGGGAGATCTTCATCACACCCTTTGTATTCATATCAAATCTGTTGCCATGGGAGCCGGCATAGAATAGCAAGGTAGGCAAAATCCGTAATGTTCCGTTCCGTTTGCCCTGTAGCCACTGGAGGGTCCCTTAAAATAAAGTCGCCTTTTATCTTTTGCTTTCTGAATAAACATAAAACTACATTTTTAGTGCAAAATCCTGATTTCAAGGTTATTGATGCCAGACTAAATTAATACAGTCTGTGCGATAGCATACAAAATCCCCAGCAAAGCCGGGGATACTCCTGTCTTTTGAAAGCTTGACATTTGTTTTTCATCATGAACTTAAAGGTCACCAGCTACAGATGAATCAGGATACCTGCTCGAGTTTACATTTACATGCATTTTCTTTTATTCCCCTGTGCGCTTTTTATGAGATCCATCACTGGAATAAAACTGTAGCTCTCTCTTGTTATCCGGGTTTGATAATCTAGCAGAGTTATCAACCTGCTGCCTGCACGGACAGATGAGTTGTCTTCCGCGCGTCACCGTGCCGCTGCAGTTCCACGCCGTGTGGTTCAGTGTCTGGTTTTTTTTCCTGCTTCACCCGAGCATCCCCACTAATTTCAGCTGTAAATATGATGTTAAAATAAAAACTCTGGTCCTAATGTGTAATTCTCTGTGTTTTGACATCAATGTTGGACTGTCAGAAGTTGTTGAGAAATGGTTTGTGTGTTTTGATGCTTCTTTAATTCTCGTTTTATTTCTGCAGATGAAGATGCAATTAATCAAAATACAGGTTTCTGAACTTCCAGGGATTCAGAATGCCTCATTCAGAAGGTGTCCCGTGTCTCCTCCATATGAATTTTTGTTTTTGTTCAGCCTCGCAAGTGACCTGTATTGCCGCACGGATTTTTTTTTTTTTTGAAACCAAATAACATTTTATATTTTTACCAAAATACCTGTGGAGCTGACAGAGCATGATGCATTCATTTTCCTTGATTTTGTAGTGAGGGAAAAGGCTAGCATGAATAATTCAAAAATAATGCTGAGACTGTTAAGATTTAGTACTGGAGAGGTCATCACAGTTGGGAGAATGAGCTAGGAGACTATTACTATTCCACGATCTTTGAATCTCAAGGTGACATCATTATTATTTCTCTATATCTATAATGTGGTGCTGCAACCAACTTATTGCAGTGTTTCTCATGTAGGGGAGAAAGATCAATTACATACAGACCTCAAAATGTGAACTATAAGCATAGTGTCCAATAAAACTGTCATTAACAGTCACCACAATTTTAACTGTATGCTTCCAGGTCAAGCTGTTTTAAAAATGATAACTGACATTGAAAGGTTGAATAAAGAGCGCTCGTTCCAAAGGGAACCATTCTTTACCCAAATCAGTTTAAATTAACAAATTCACTAATTCCCTTCTCCGGGGTTACAAAAAGCTTTCGGCGTTTCGTTTGTTCATCTGGTACACACATTCACAGAAAAAAAAAAAAAAAAAGAAATCCTAAGTTTTCTACATGACTGGCATCACCAGTAGCGTTGGCGGATGCAGACAGAACGTCCCTGTGCAGTTGGGTTTAATTTATTCCCATCTTTGACGAGAAAATGAAAAATATTAGTAAAAATTTTAGAAAAAATATTTAGAAAAGTAATTGCGTTACTTTAACTATTACCTCACCTCTCCGTGTTGACTAGCCGGCGTGCCCGTGGAAGCGTGCGTTATCCAAAATAAACAAGTCGCTTACCAATATCCCGAAGTAATGTGTGCCAGGAAACAGCCGGCAGGGCTTCGGAGGCGGCTCTCCATTGGGCCAGCGCTGCCTCGTGTGTTTAATTAAACATCCCTTTCCCTTGGAGAATATTCCTCGAGACTGTAACTCTTCCAGTAAAACACTTTTCTTGCTTGTTTTGTTTTCTGTTTGCAATTTTCGACGGAGTTTGAAAGATAAATAAGACAGCTTTCGTAAAGAAATTACAGAGAAAAAAGGGGTTGGTGAGCCACCTGTTCTGAGCACCAGGATGTTTTGATGCAAGCAGCGCTCAAATGCTTCTAAAAAATATGCTTCAACTCTTTGAGACAGTATTTCCTCTTCTGTTTTTGAAGGAACAAGCTACTTTCCTCCTCTATTAATTTTTTCCCATTTTTCTTACAGGATTTAGTCTTATAGAATCATGACAGCTCCTTCCTCCTGGGATGGAAGGCGATGCTTCGATCCCAGGGACCCTACCCCTCATCCTCCTTGCCTCTTTCCATCTTCTTACCTTTTTTTTTTCCCTCTCTTGGCTATTTTGGCAGCCCAAGAGCCGTGATCCGCAGCCAGGCACACGCGTAACGTCTTACTGACACCACACCAATGGCCCTTGGATGGCCAACGACTCCTTCGTGGTTGGGGTCTGGAGGGGCTTGGGGCTTGTCAGTGATTTTATTTTTCTAAATTCCGATTTTTGTTCCCTTGCTTCTCTGAATTAAACATTTTTACAGTAAGATATAAAGATATCAATGTGACTAAGTAAGCCTTTACAAGGAGCAACTAGGTGAAAATATGTAAAAATGAATAAAATATGTAAAAAATGAATAAAATATGGAAAAAATGAAGATCCGTTGTTATTTTGCTTGCAAGGCATTCAGGTGTGCACAGCTGGAGGGAAAGGGCACCGTGGGAGGACCACGGACTCCAGTCCTGCTGATCCAAAAGATTAAGAGGAGATTGGTCAGAAAAATCAAAATGATGTAAGCTGGTAGAGAGGTGATCCTGCGGCAGGAAAAATAAAACAACTGTGAAACAATGTCTCTCTAATGACTGCAGGAAAATTAGAAAGAGAGTAACTCAGTGGCTTCCTAGGTATGACTTTTTTCCTGTTCAGCCAAACATTGATTTTAATTTCTAGCAGTTGGAGGAAAGCCACATGACTTAAGCTCCAGTTGGCCTCATTATGCAACCTTCAGTGCCGTCGTGCTTTTGTCGGCCCGTTGCACATAATGATGTTCGCCCTCTGCGGCGAGCGTGGTCCGGAGGTGGCCGTGATTAACCGCCTGGGTTGGTGCTGCTCCCGTGATGTTGGGTTTGGGAATATCAGAAGATTTGAGCATCTTCACTAATGGTGGTAGTCTTCTTGGTGGGTACCTAGGAATTGGAGAAAGAGTTGGAGATCAGAGAAAGGAACAGATTTATCATCAACTTTTTTGTTTTGGGGGGACCACACGATGGCAGCTACACTTAGGGTTTGATTTATGTTCACGTATGGTTGTGATGGAGCCACAAAATTAGTGATATGATGCCCATGGCCAGCAGCGGTGAAGGTAGCGAGGATGGTCTTACAGCTGGACACAGCACGGGGAGTCTGCAGGCCAGGAGTTAATTCAAATGTTTTATCTGCTCTAGTATTTCTAAACTTGACATTGCTCTAATTTGTGTTGTAAGGAGTCTGGGAAAATTTTTGCTGCCAGTTATGCCTGTGAGGTGACCCAAGGGTTTCTTTTGGAGCTTACGTGCACTCTGCATAGTGCTAAACAGTACTTGGAAAAGCAAGATGTTGGTGATTGTGCTTGGAGTTGGAAAAGCATGGTTTAGTGGGTTGGGTGGTGTTGGGCTGACGGTTGGACTTCATGATCCTTAAGGTCTTTTCTAACCTTAATGATTCTATCCTACTATGATAATAATTTAACAATCATGAAATACTGTTGACAAAAGCGGTGGCTTTGCAGGACCAAGGAAGAAGTCACCTTTATGCCAAAGAGCTTGGACTTCATAACGTGTTTTGAAACAACGCTGCAGTCCTGTTGGAAGAGGAAAAGCAATGGCACCCAGCCCCCAAACCAACCCCAAACCAAACACCAAACGAAAGCATCTTGAATGGATTCTTTCTTCATCACTAACCAAGCTAGAAACTCCATCAATTAGTAATGGATTTTGTAAAAAGTGTTGAAAAACTACAATAATGAGAAAAAATCCTTCGGTGACCTTTTGCACATTCTGCAGCCAGTGCCCAGGGAAGGGTGTTATCCTGCCATTCAACTAGGAGAGAAGGAAAAAGTGGCAAAAAAAAAAGAAGGCTAAAGAGAGTCATTAAACCTGTTTATCATTAAATAAAAAGTACAAGCTTGTTCATAATACAGGAATGCAAAGCATACCGTTGGAGGAAATGTAAACGTAACTGCAGCTATTTCATTTCATGGGAGGTTTATGTAAGCTCTCCTATTAAATTTAATGGGTTGCCTCATGAGAAGCAGCTCATTAATATGAATATGAAGAGCACGTTTCAACCTGCAAACTAAACAACACAAAGATGTGCGATGTTTATTTTCCTTCGGTAGATCTGTGCTTTTTAAAAATATGAACTAATGCGGTAGGAATGGATGGAGCCTGGGGATCAGGGGCTGGCGTGGGAATCGGGAGGCCGTGATTCTCATTCTGCTCGGTGCCGTCCGCTGCTGGTGGGAACCTGAGCAAATCAATTAACTGCTGTTTGCTTTGGTTACTGAATCAGGTTAAACCAACGAACAGTGTAATACTTTACTTATTGTGAGGCTAAATCATTGTCATTAGTTATACTGGTTTGGATGAACGTCATGGACTACCTGGAGTGATGGGCAGCGCTGGAGCGGTGAGCCAGGTTTTGGGTTCGGGAAGGTCAACAGCTGCCTCCGTGTGCCGGAGATGAGTGGCAGGCTGATGGAAATGCTTCACCCCACTGGTCTGGTTGTGTTGCTTCTGACTCCAGAGCCAACTTGGCCATTGCCATTGGGTTTTCATGGAATCATAGACCCATGGAGTGGTTTGGGTTGGAAGGGACCTTGATGATCATCAAGTTCCACCCCCTGCCATGGGCAGGGACACCTTCCACTAGCCCAGGTTGCTCACAGCCTCGTCCAGCCTGGCCTTGAACACCTCCAGGAGCATTTTGCAGCATGGCTGCCCACAACAGAGAGAAAAAGGGACATTGTCAGGTCCTTGGTTCCCTTTGAGGTGATGGACCAAGGAGACTTTCTCATGGGTGAAGGATTTGTGTGGCTTAAGTTGCTGCTTGATGTGTTTCCAGTAAGTCGACAGATGAAAAAAAGAAGCTAAATGAGCAAAAACTCCTTAAAAATTAAATTGAAAAATTAGAGATCAAACAACAGAAAGGACCATATTTGTGACCCTTGAAGGAACATTGACTTACCCGTATTTATCAAATTAGGGTTAATTTTCCAGAAGGCAGAGTCCCCTTTTGTGGTTTCACTCTCTGGCCACAAAAGCTGTGAACTGCAGACATGGTTTGAAGGGCTCCCGTAACTGGCTTTGTGTTTATTTATTTGTCACTTATTCATCGGCAAAATTTAAAATTCATAAGTAGGTATAGGGGATTGTCTTAAAACCTTCTGGTGAAATTTGTATTTGAGGGTTTTTGAAGAGTTAAAATAAATAAAACTGAAAAATGCCAGAAATTCAGGTCCTGACCCTGCAGTGGAATATGATCAGTTATGTAGCTCTAGCCCTGTAATGCATCACCAAATTCAGTAGCCCAGGCAGATTCCTCCTGGCTGAGCCCTCCGAGGTGAACGTTGTCCCTCTCCGTGGCTGGAGGGATCTCAGCTGCCGGTGCCACATGTGCACAACTCTCCAATGCCATTGAGGGCTGCCCATGTCTTGGAGAACACGTACAGGCAGCCTAATGAAAAAAAAAAACACAAAAAAGTGATTTTTTTCAAAAATTTCATTGTAATCACAAAAACTCCAAGGAAAATATTCCTTTGTGTAAAACTGTAATTGAAACAACACTTTTTGATCATTCTTTGATCGTTGTTTTTGCTGGACTTACATTGTATGATCTGGGTTGACTCTTGCTGGTCTCCTGGAGCAGGAACTGCGCTCAATAGTGGGAATCCCAGACAATCAATCCTGCTGATCGCTGGCCAAGAATTTGAGCTTTTCCTGTTTCTTCTGTCCCGTGAAGGACCTGCCATCCTGCAGAGGGCTGCGATGAATTCATTCTCACCCCTGCCGCAAGCCCGACGCAGAGCTGCGAACACAAACCGTGACCCATGGACACGTGGCAGTGGCGTGTCCTTGGGAGATGCTGGTTTCCATGGGGAGGGAAGGATGCTGGACTGGTGTAACAGCGGAGGCTGTAAATCTGTGTAATCACAAATACCAGGAGCCATCGTCACACCTATTTGATTGCCTTCTTCCCACTTTCCGATGGATGGGAGCATCCGGGGGTAGAGTGACGGTGGTGTCTGGAACGTGGTGTCCGAAGAAACACTGGTGGAAAAGTCTTGCCTTGGGCGCTAGCATTGGGATGGATGATGGTAAAGGCCAAAATGAAAAATTTTATAATAAAAATAATCAAGTTCCTTACAGGGTCTGAGTCCATAAAACTTCTCATAATAGTTATTGGAGGGAACTCATAAAAATAACTTAGGAAGAGTAGTAAGACCTGCACTCTGGTCCTTAACTTGTACAAGGAAAAAGTGTTAAGCATTCTACTTTTTTTTGTTTTTTTTCTTTTTTTTTTTTTGTTACATTTCTCTTCCATTGCGCATACTCAGGAGACCCCTTTATTTCAAATTTAAAATAGTCTATGAAAATCTGTATTGACGTAATAGCTTATTAGGCTACAAGCAAAATATTCCCAGAACTAATTTTTAATTAATATAGTTCACTGAAAACTTATAAAAGATTCATGCATAATATGATAAAAGAAATAAACATCCTCAATACCACGTCAAGTTTCTTTTCTTTGTAAAACATTTTTTTTTTTTCCTCTTTTGCTACCAGCACAATAAAACCCACTCGTACAAAGTTGACTTGCACTTGTCTTTGGCATCTCCATCAGATGTCATAATTTCTGATACATAAAGCAGTGCTTATTAATTCAGGGTCAAATCCTGTCACCTTTTCTCTCTTTGGGCACTGCTTTCCCTAAACAGCTTCGTATTTTTAACCCAGACTGATCTTGGATTTTGTCACTGTCCCTCCAACGGGATGCTCCACAGCTGGTGGAGGCCACTGGAAAGCATCTCACTGACCTACGTGAGTTTTATGGCAGTCAGAAGGTAATTAAAAGTGACAAGATTTGACTAGAATTCATCTTGTGTCTGCAATCGCATCAAAGTGAGGTGCTGGGTCCGATCTCCTTGCAGTAAGTTCCCCCTGTAGGCAGTGAGGAGATGTTGGCATCTCCAGAGATGGCTTTTGGCCACGTCTTGAGCCTTTCCAGCAAGGATGACCTTCTGCGACCTGCTTGGCACAAAATACTTGAATTTTGCCCCAATAAAATCATCTGTTCAATGGACAATATGAGATATTGGAAGTTCCAGCTCTGAGAAGCCCTTTCCTCCTCGCTCCCTTCCCTCCCCAAAGTCTTCTCCAGCCATAAATCATCTGGTGCATCATGTGTTGAGTTCTCTTTATTTCAGCCGGTGCCTGATTTCCATTGACACCGGTGGTTTCCACTGCAGAATTCCATGCAAGAGCTGTGTCACGTTTCTCCTAAAGTGACAACAATTAAACCCGCTGGTTTTTACGCAGCTGTACTCAAACGTAGTTGCCGTTGCTCGAAGAGAAGGCATTCACCTTCCTACCAAAGCTCTACCTTCAATCATCCACAGCGTGACCACTAGGAGAGCGCGGTGGTAGCACTGGCCATCTCTGGGAAGATCTTCCCTAATTAATCCAATTGAGTATCTTAGGCTAAGTCGGGATAACACTGTGTATTTAGCAGGATTTAGTCCTGCGAGTTCTTGCTATCCGTAGCTCCTGTGTAGCTTTAATAGACTCAGCATTTTTCAGGATTAGATCTTAAGGGCTTGATCCAAAAACGTTTAAAATCAATAAGTGTTTTCTTTTGACTTCAGTGGGCTTTGGTTCAGCCTCTAAATATGAGTCAATACTTTCTGATCCAAGTATAAAAAATATTTTAAAATCCTATTTCCAAACCCCTTATTACTTACTTTATGCTGCACAGCTTCTTGAACTCTACCTAGATTTGAATAGGGAAATATTAACTAAAACAATAATGCTATTATTAGTTGAAGTTTTAGCTTTTAAATTCAAAAAAAAAGTACCATTGGGTATTCCTTAATATTATAGAAGGAGAATTATTAATTTAAGGTTCAGGTGCAAGACAAGGTCAGGAAAGAATTGTTGCTGTGTACAGTGAGCGTTTCAAGATGGATTTGTAGTTTGAAGTATCATTTTATGATGCATTTTCTGTTTTGTTATCAGGGGAAGTATGATAGGTGACATACGAGTGATCACAGTGTTTTGGTGCAATGTTCTGTGATGGGCTTTTCATAAAAATTAGCTGACAATGTCATGAGTATACAAGTAAATTTATAGCTTTCATACTGGACTGCCATTCCCAGAGCTATTTCCAATCACTTGGGCTTTTTATTAAGTTTATTGTTCTTTTATTGTTCAGCGGAGTGTAAGCAGCAAGATTACAAATAAATGTAGAGTTGCAGTGGGTATGAAGTCAAGCTTGCAGAATTAGGGAAGACGCGAGCGGAGGAGAGCAGAAATTAATTTGAATCATTGGTGAGATGAGAGACCGCGTCCTGACGTTCCTTGTCAAACACGCGTACCGTCCGTGGCATCGCGGGCTGACATCCCGCTCCTGCCAAAGTCATGGCAAAAAAAAAACCTGAAAACAAAGTGTCGGTTGTGCTTCCAACTTACTGACCGTGTTTTTTCCTTTCTTGCTTATTTTTCTTGCCTTCTTCACTCTCTGCTATCCTTCTTCTTGCTCCAGCACTTGCTTGCAGCATAATGGGACCAACAAGTGAAGGGCGATGAACTTTCTCATTTTAGTATCATTCTCATAATATCTCCAGCACGAAACCTTCAGCATTTATTTCCCTCTACTTGTTCTCCCCTCCAAGAGTGAATACTTTATCATTTTGGTTAATATCCTGACCAGCAGAGCAGAAAATCAGCCTCATAGCTTTTAATGACACATTTTCAACTGCAAGTTAGTAAAAAAAAAGAAAAAAATAAAAATCATTTTTATGTGGTTCTTCAATACTTATACAGACTTCTAGAAACATAATTAAAATTTGTGTTCCTCCTTTGTTACTGCTCCTGTGGACTCCACTTAAACTGGATGCTGTTTGTCTGGGCAATCAGACAATAGCTCGAATCCAAAAGCAAATCGATTTGCAGTGTGGCTTGTGCTATTACTTAAGTTATAAATAAAATGATTTTTCCCAGATGGCTCCCCGATGGCCCTGTACTCTTCCCAGTACCAGCTACAGCTTTTCATCCCTGCTGCAGCTCCCTCGTGCATTCCCCCAGCTGCTTGCACCTCCAGCCTTCCCCCGGTGCTGCGCTTGCTTGAGTCTTACCCCAAACAGCCGAAAGCTTTGGCTGGAGCGGAGCTGAGCAAGGTCAGGAGATCATCGGGAGCCCACGGTCCCCATAGGACCCCAGCCTGTGCCAGAGGATCTGCAAAAGCCACTGGCCTGGCTCAGCTGCAGTGCTGCAGCTTTGGAGTGCTGGTATCACACTGTCCTGGTTTGGGCTGGGACAGAGTGACCTCTCTCCCCAGCAGCCGGTGTGGGGCTGTTGGGGTTTGTGCTGGGGAGAAGCTGATCACACACTGATGGGCAGAGCTGCTGCCAGGACACTCAAGGACTTTCCAGCTTCTCTCTGTTTTCCCCTTGGCTGTAGGGGCAGGAAGAGCTGGGAGGGAGGTTTAGGACTGAGACCCAGGTTGGCCAATGGTCTGTTCCATACCATGTACCTCATGCCCATATACAGATGAGGTTCTGTCTGGAAGTTTTCTCTCTCTCTCTCAGTTGTCTCTTGGTTTTGGACATTCAGGTCCTTATCTCCATTCCAGGGGTGCAGTTTCAGGACTCTCCCTGCTCTGGAATTGTTAGCCAGGGACGAGCTGATCCTTGGCCATCGGGTGGTTGAGCAGTATCACTGTGTATCTCACTGATTTGCCTATTTATATATATATATTACTATTATAATTATTATTATTTTCAATATTATTGTAGTTTAGTTATTAAATTGTTCTCATCTTAATCCATGAGTCTCTTTTCCCTTCACCCCTTCAATGCTCTCTCCCATCCCGGGGAGAGGGGAGGGTGAGTGAGCGGCTGTTGTGGTGTTTTGCTACCAGCCAGGGTCAAAACCACAACACATACTCTATTGAAATGGCATTTGGGTTGAGATTGGAAGGATGCCCAAGGTTTTCCACCCCAGCTGCCAGCTTATCCCCTTTCTCAGTGCCAGCTGAAGGTCCCCATGCCAGGACATGCCCAGCTGGGGGGCCAGAACCCCGCTGCTGGGTCTGCTGGTGCCAGCTCTTATCCGTGCTTGCCTTTCTCTTATGAATAAACCTGTTGAAGCCAATGGGACCACGTGCTGGTGAAGAAGAAAGTGACATTTCAGGTGGCAAGTTGGTCTCCAAATTTATTTTTCTAGTGCAAACATTCTGAAACAGAAAGTCTAACTCTTCTCGAGGTTGTATGTTTACTTCATAGGCAAGTTTTCCTTCCAAAAATGTGGGCAAGGCACTGCTGGAAGCTATAAATATGAGAGCATACTACATATGCTTTGTTTTCGTTTTGCTTTTTCAAGATGACTAAAGTCGTTAATCTTCCATGCTATATTTTTTGTATTTTTTTTAGAAAACTGGGAAGATGTAACCGGTAATCACACAGCATTTGTAATAGAAGGGAAGCAATTATGATGAAAACAAGTATATTGGAAAATTGTGGGACTAAAAATAAATATTTTTTCCATGAACACAATAGAACTATATTGAGAATTACAGGCAAAAAAAAAAATCAATAAAAAGTAGTATATAATAGCTATAGAGTTCAAACAAAGTGCATTCATTCCCTAGTCCCTAGGAGGACCCCTGATATATACGTGCAAAACTTAATGAAAATCAGACTTTGTCGTGTCATCAAAACCAGCGAAGGAGTTGGCTGAGATTTTCCCCACGTTTTGGCCAGTCGTTGCTCCATAAATATAGCACCTATTTAAAGGACCCCGCCGTGTTCCTGTTAAAGTCACTTGCAAACCTCCAGCAAACTTTGGCAGAGGTCTGGGGGCCCCGACACTTGCTCTGAGCAGGGTGGGGTGCTCGGTGGGGAGCGGAGCGTGTCCTGCATGGGGCCATGGGTTTGTCTGGGGTTGCCTGGGCGGTTGGACCTGGGGGCAGCCCCTTACCCCTGGGGGACATGGTCCCAAGTTATAAAAATAATAGCTTGCATCTTCTCGGTAGTTGGTGTTCAACCATGGCTGCAGTTCTCATTTCTGCATACATTCGTACGAGCCCAGTGTATGATAAATCTATGGTTAGATTTAGGGTATAGAGAATTTCTGTGCCTCAGTCATCCCGGAAATGTTTGATTAATAAGGTTCTAATTGGAGAATAACTTTTAACACCTCCATTTTTTTTTTCTTCTTTATATTATGCGATCGCAGTATTTCGTAAGATTTTTTTCCCCATGGCATTTTCACCAACCCTCTTTCTGTCGTCCCACTGACCCTGAATGACTCTCGACCTTACAATCTAACAATATTTAATCAAGCCAAAGAAAATATAATACTGAGAACATTCATAATGGATTATGTTTAAGCTGCGAGACCCCAAACCGAGGCTGGTTAGAGACAATGAGAGCCCTTCTGTTTGTTTCCATGGGTTTTGTAAACTTTTGTTTGTGAAGGAGGCCCATTAGGAGCAGCGCAATTAGGAATCCATCCATCTGAGCCTCTGCTTTCCTTCACTTACTTTAAAAAAAAATAAACATTTTTGTTTTGCTCATTGAAAGAATATGGGAAAGGATGAGAATGGGGACATCCATTATGGCTCCAAGCCAACCCAGTTTGGCCAAGAGGCAAGTTTCCTATAATTTAAAGATATGCTACAAAAAAGAAAACCCATTGTTGCTCCAGCCTTTGCAACTTGGAAAACAAAAATTAAAAAAAAAAAAAGAAAAACGAAAAAGGCAGCAAACTAAAACTTTTAAAAATAATTCTTAGAATTTTCTTTCCCAGAAGATAGGCTGGCTCCCCACGCGCTTAGTCGTGACGCACCCGGCCCCGATACAATGGCTGGCGCCGGGGCAGCAACCTTCGAATGCAGTTTTGCAACTCCTTCTCGGATGAGTAATCTTTACTTCTGTCCCACTCACATGAGGAAGGGATACTTAAGTAAGAAATGGTTGAAGGGTCTGGCACGCTGACAGCAGCGGAGGAGTGAGTTGAGCAATGGCTTTGGAAACCGACTGTCAGCATCTCTATCGGCTTGGCAGGGATTTCCTTCGCGGAGATTTTAGGCATGGGCACAGCAGTAACCCTGGGCTTAGTAGGCAACTAGTCAGTGCCTTTCGTTTTGTTCAAATGCTTTCCTTCCAGAAAAAAAAATAGCCAAATGAACTGTATGAACAGATTTTTAAATTTTTAGAGGCAAAATATAAACGTGATTGTGGACCGTGGGGTTGGGGAGGAGGAAGGCACACCGTGCACAATGCACCCGGTGTTTGAGAGCGTGAATCGATGATCAAACTTCAAGATACCAGTTTAAACTTGCAAAACTTACAGTCAGACCAGCAGCTCGTTGATATATGCTAGATCTTCCCAAACACACTTTTCAGCTTCTTATACTATTTATAAATAAACAGTACCTATATGGATTTTTACCTTTCTGGAGTCTTTTATGGGAATTAGTGAGGCTGGCTCTCAGGAGACAGCTTTATTTTGTTAAATCTCCTGCACATTTTGTTTCATGTTGAGTCTTTGGGAGCTCTAATACGTTGTGGATGGGTAATGTTTCCATACGTTACTACTCCATTCATAATCCATTACTTGGATAATTCCTCATTTGTGAGACCTGGAGAAATTATGGTATTCACAAGCATTTTTTGAATATTTATACAATGTCATAGCAGGGCTTAGGATATCAGTTGGCTGGAGACAAAGGCAAGATCCTCGGTTATTCTCATACTTAAGTGCCAGTTTGATTCCTTGGCAAAAATGTAAATTGCAGCGTTGGAAGGCAAAGAATTTATTGAAGAAGGGGATTACATTTAAAGCAGTTATTTCAACAGCTGCTGCCCGTAAGAGGGGATCTGAATTTTGCAGGCTTGTAATTTTACTGTACAGAACTGTTTTATAAAGTTAAAAATATCAATGCAATTAAAAGGATATATATATACACTAATTTCTCTGCACCGTGCAGAACGTGAGATGTCCTCGTGGCGGGGAGAGTGGCTGCGATCTCTGAGCTCCCATACAGAGCAGGAGATAATGGTTTGGGGTTTTTAGGGAGAGCTCACGTTGAGCAGCAGTCTGGCCTCTTTGAAAGATGCAGACTGGAGTGGTCCAGATAGAACATTCCTGGAATTTCTCCTCGCGCTGTTATCCCGGCGTTCCCACTGCCGTTTCTGGCTGGTGAAGTTAATCTTCGCTCCTGCTTAGAGGCTTTATTTCCTGGCGCGGATCGCCTGAGGACAGCCAAGTGTCACTGGCAGGTGAACGGCTCCTCGGGTGGATCCTGGGATTATTCCGTAGGAGAGGTTAATGGCCCTAATTTTGCACTTGGCCATTTCCATCCAATAATAGAAATTACGTTTACAGAGGTGAAAAAAAAAACAACATTCCTTTAATTATTCCGAAGCAGAAGGTGTAGAACAGACCAGGCGACTGGGTTGCCACAGTGAACCAGACTCAGAATTTGGGATAAATATGTCTCCTGAATCCAATTTTCACTTTCTAGGTAGTCGGTATTTTTTCTTGTCTCCTTCCTTTGTCGCAGGAGTCGTGTTGTGACAGTTACTAATGGGTTGCCGTCATCACGGTTCTTACAACAGCACGCAGTATAACAACATGACTCCAGTAAATAATCTGTTTTGGCAAGCTGACATTCAGGAGAAGTTTATTATATGTAAATAACGTTTGATTTAGTTCTGAACCGCTTTCAGAGACTCCCCCTGCTTCTGGGACCCATTGCATAGGAGGGGAATACTGGAAGGGGAGAGTGGGAACTGCCCACCCCGTTGCACAAATCCACAGCTGAACCATAATGCAAACGGCAGTGTGGGATTGGAAAATACCACTGTGGGAATATTTTTTTTCCCCTCTATAAATTGTGCTCAATTCACAGGTAACAGATGTCTCCCCGTACCAGCTGGGAAACAGCAAGTGATCCCTTGAGCGATTGAAGATTNGCTGGAGACAAAGGCAAGATCCTCGGTTATTCTCATACTTAAGTGCCAGTTTGATTCCTTGGCAAAAAATGTAAATTGCAGCGTTGGAAGGCAAAGAATTATTGAAGAAGGGGATTACATTGTAAAGCAGTTATTTCAACAGCTGCTGCCCGTAAGAGGGGATCTGAATTTTGCAGGCTTGTAATTTTACTGTACAGAACTGTTTTATAAAGTTAAAAATATCAATGCAATTAAAAGGATATATATATACACTAATTTCTCTGCACCGTGCAGAACGTGAGATGTCCTCGTGGCGGGGAGAGTGGCTGCGATCTCTGAGCTCCCATACAGAGCAGGAGATAATGGTTTGGGGTTTTTAGGGAGAGCTCACGTTGAGCAGCAGTCTGGCCTCTTTGAAAGATGCAGACTGGAGTGGTCCAGATAGAACATTCCTGGAATTTCTCCTCGCGCTGTTATCCCGGCGTTCCCACTGCCGTTTCTGGCTGGTGAAGTTAATCTTCGCTCCTGCTTAGAGGCTTTATTTCCTGGCGCGGATCGCCTGAGGACAGCCAAGTGTCACTGGCAGGTGAACGGCTCCTCGGGTGGATCCTGGGATTAATCTGTAGGAGAGGTTAATGGCCCTAATTTTGCACTTGGCCATTTCCATCCAATAATAGAAATTACGTTTACAGAGGTGAAAAAAAAAACAACATTCCTTTAATTATTCCGAAGCAGAAGGTGTAGAACAGACCAGGCGACTGGGTTGCCACAGTGAACCAGACTCAGAATTTGGGATAAATATGTCTCCTGAATCCAATTTTCACTTTCTAGGTAGTCGGTATTTTTTCTTGTCTCCTTCCTTTGTCGCAGGAGTCGTGTTGTGACAGTTACTAATGGGTTGCCGTCATCACGGTTCTTACAACAGCACGCAGTATAACAACATGACTCCAGTAAATAATCTGTTTTGGCAAGCTGACATTCAGGAGAAGTTTATTATATGTAAATAACGTTTGATTTAGTTCTGAACCGCTTTCAGAGACTCCCCCTGCTTCTGGGACCCATTGCATAGGAGGGGAATACTGGAAGGGGAGAGTGGGAACTGCCCACCCCGTTGCACAAATCCACAGCTGAACCATAATGCAAACGGCAGTGTGGGATTGGAAAATACCACTGTGGGAATATTTTTTTTCCCCTCTATAAATTGTGCTCAATTCACAGGTAACAGATGTCTCCCCGTACAGCTGGGAAACAGCAAGTGATCCCTTGGAGCGATTGAAGATTGCGTTGGACAGACACGGAGTTGTTCGTGGCCTTATCCCAAAAGGAAAGGTACCATCTCATGTCTAGGTGGGCTGGTCCTGGATCTGATCCTGTAAACCAGGGACCAAAATTCTCCAGCATCCAAATGGAAACATGGGTTGAAGGTTGCGGGTGGTCAGGATGTTGGAGTCCCCATCACACTCGCGGGTGGTCAGGACGTTGGAGTCCCCATCACACCGCACCGACGGACTCCCATTTGCGTGTGTTTGGGAAGCCCGAGGAGGAGCTGGAGTTTATCTGTGGTCGTTAAATCTAATAAGAAATATTCCATGTAAAGGATTTTGCAAGCACTAGTGGGTGTTAGTCTTCTGTTGAGAAAATATGGAAAATGATTTAAATGACAATGTAGGATGTCCTAGATGCCTGTTCTGGTGCTCGCTCAGAGTTCATGGTGTAAATCCGTTGGTTTTGAAGCAACATGACCTGGGTTCTTGGGTTCTCACTGAAGAGGCATCGGAGTTGTTGCAGGGGAAGGTTTTTTCTATGGGGCTTGAATTGTTTTGATGGGAAGTGTGATGTTGCTTGTATCGATTGGGCAACTGGGAAGAGGATGTTAGTGGGTGACCTTGAAAAATGTGATAAGTGGCAAGGGTGCTGAAAGGTTGAAGCACAAATGGGGTGGCTAAAAGCATATTTATTTCTAGCCTGTGACGATGGAGAGGGCTGAAGTTCATGGATCTCTTCTCCATAAGAAGAAGCTCCTCGGTAGCCATGGAGTGCTTTCTACCACGTTCTTCTCAGCTTTGCAGAGAAACTATTCACAGCTGTAATAGGGGTATGTGAAAGCTGGCAACAGTGAACCTGGAAAGCTTAAAAAGAAAAAAAAAAAAGAAGGGGAAAATGTAAACCCGAGATCTGCATGCTACTCTGGTGTCTGTTGAAAATGATATGGAAAAAGATTAAAAATAGAAAAAAAAATAAATTGCATGACTAAAATGGTAAACATTATTTTACTATGCGTATAGCAGATGCATGTGGATGTAGTATGTAGCAGCAGCGTGAGGAAATTACCAAACATTTCCCAACCCCGTTCTGTCTGAGATGGAGCAAACATACCCCCCCGGGGTGCAGATGGTTCCTGTGCTACTTACGCATCCGTATAAATATTTCTGTTTGCCAGAATGAAGCGAAGATTTTGGCTGTTAATGATTAATTATTCTCAGCACAGTGTAATTTAGTGGATTTCCGAGTAAATTAGCCTGAACTCTTCAAAGAAAACCATGAGGACCGGTCCCTACCCCTGCGAACGATCCAGCTCGCGGATCGTGCAAAGGCGCGTGGCTTGGCCAGCTAATTAGGAATTAGCAGAAAAAAATAGACAACATGCATCAAAAAAGGAGTTTATAAAATATTATCGCTGTCACAATTTCCTATTGAGAGAAACGCGCGTCCGAGCAGGCAGGGAACGGCTTGACGGCTGCGTGGCGTTAGTGCAGCGGCAATGGGATGTCGTCTCCCGGTGGAGCCCGGACCATAGAAGGAAACAGGAAACGGGGGGACTCGGAGATAGATGCTGCAGGAAAAAAAGTAGGCTCAGCAAGGCTTCTGGCTGAAACTTTTAAATAAAACTGTTCTTAGAGTTGGAATCCTCCATGTCAGGCTGGCTACGAAATGTCCTGGAGGTTCTGGGAAATGTTGCGGCAGGTAATCAGAAAAATGGGAACAGAGAGTGGCATTCTTTGAGGTTCCTCCAGTTCTGAGAAAAACACGAGACCTCTGATGTTCAAGAGAATGAGAGAGAGTTCTGCAACCAGGGCGTTTGTTACTCTGGTTAAAATAACAGCAAAAAGGAAAGCAGCCGTCATCTCCGAGATTTCTGAAATACTGGACACCGTGTGTCAATAGTCCTTGTTTTTCCAGGAGGATATTTACTGTGTTTCCTCCAGAAATCGATTGTTTTTCCAAAGGATTGCCAAAGCAAATAAAAGTTGTGCTCTCGCTATTCTTTCCCCGGTGGATGTTCTGCTTTTGAGCATTTCTATTTGCTGGCACCTGGAGTAGCCCAAAGTTTGGATAAAGTTTAAAATAAAACCAAGTGATGTATATAAAGACCAGCCTCCATGATCCGTTAAGACAGCTGCTTTGTTATAATGACATTTAAAAAAAAATCACAACAAAAACTTGGATTCTTTGTGTTTTCCTTCTGGGCTGCTTTGGGGTTGTGATTTTTCTCTATAATCATAGGAATTAGATCGTTCTTGTTGTTGAAGTGGCATTTGAGTCTCAAGGAATTGGTTCCGAGTGAAACTTCACAAAGATACACGAGGTTTTTTTTTGGCACGCTACTAGACACCAAGTATTGTAGCATTATTTCATGTTTCCCTCAATGGGAAAGTCCCAAATACATCCTGTTTTTAAGTTGTACCTTGGAGGAATAATAGGCTTCTGGAGACAGATTAATTTATAAAGTGAAGAACTGAAATTCCCTCTTCAAAGATGTGACACTCAACTTGAAGTCCTCACAATGAGCTCCCATTGTTGCAGGCACAATCGCTACTCGCTGCTTTGTTTATCTCTAGGACTTGCGTTAATTAGTACTTGTAAAAGCTTTTGAAGCATCTCATTCATAGACAGCATTGAGTTCCTACTGAGTGCAATGAGCTACAACCTCCCTCCCTCAAGCAGAGGTTTCACCTTCTCGGATACATTGCTTTAATATTTTTGTCACTATCATCAACTTCTTTCGGAAAAAAAAAATGGTGGGTGAGTAAAAAAAAATTCAAAATTAAGCCACGTGTTCCTTTTAGTAGTCACTCCTCTTCTCCTACATGAGGTCGGTGCACGTTATTTGCAGGGTTTAGAACAGGGGCAGTAGGTAATGTGCTCGAAAGTCTTACCTGAACTCTTGACTTATTTCAACTTTTATAATAATTAATCTTTTAATCAACTTGAGCAGAACTAAAGTTAAAAATTTTAAATTAAAAAAAATGCCTTTTTCCCAGGGGTTTCCTGATGTGGTGGTCGTTCTCTATCCAGTCGGTTTACCCCAAGAGAGGATTGTCTGAATGCACACCTGAGATGTGGCCAAGGGCTGGAGCCAGAGTTGCCCGGTGCCTTCTGCTCAGTTTGTTCTGAGACCTCTGAAGCTCCGATGGCTCTTTGCCTTTGACACGTTGAACGCTACGGACATGGTTTGATCTCTCCCTGATCTACACCTTTGCCGGGCAGACGGGTCTGGGTCCGAGAAGACAATCTGTGGAAGGGAACCACTGGCATGCAGTTGGATGGGGCAGGGTCCATGCCAACACCCCATCATTTGGTGCAGGAGGGGCAGGGTTTGGGGCCTGGGGGTGCTGTTTGGGGTGGCTGAGATTGCCCGGGTGATGTCCCACGGATGCGTGTGCTGGATTTCCACTTGGACCTGGGAAGTCTCCAGGAGCTGGGTCTTGCTGTGGGGTTAGCCCTGCTGGGAGCAGGAGGTGGGGTGGGATGACCTCCAGAGTTCCTGCCAGCCTCACTTATCCCAATCCACCTCTCCTTTGATCTCTTGGGTTGCTCCTACAATAAATTATTTCCCCTTCCAACACCCGCTGCAACCTGCGAGCTGCAGTGCCTGGGGGTTTGGAGGTGGGTCACTGTCATGGGGAAGGGAGATGGTTGCATGGAGCTGAAATAAACATTTCATCTGGTTTTCCCCCTTCCTTTCTGACTCTTTTGCAAAGTTTAAATTTGAGGAATATGCAGGAGAAGCCCTTTCCTGAGCAGCCATCATCCCCCTGTTCTGCATTAGGTGTCGGAGGGCAGAAGGGGCTTTGGTGCAGGACCCGTGAAAACTGGAGCTTTTCAAAGGGAGATACATTTTCTTTGCTTTGTTGCAGTTAAATCAGGATGCACAAAGCTGAGGACAGAATGTGGCTTAAGCAAAAGAGAAGGAAAAAGAAAAAAGAAAATGTTGAGGACTATAGGCTGTGACATGGTGGAGCATCTCCAGGGAGGGGACCCGCTCCGGTGGGTGAAGGGGAGGTTGGGGAGGGTTGGTGGCAATGTAACCCCCCATGTCACGGATGTGAGCCGAGAAGTGGGGACTGGCATTTTATGATATGGAAAAAATGATCACTAAAAGGCAGATGAGACTTTCATGTGGCTTTTGTTATTTAGGGGTGAGTGTGTAATATCTCATTGTATGAGTTCAAAGCGCAGTTCTGTTCTGGAGTCAACCCAGCAATTAATTTTCTTGTCTGAATGCAAACCCTACCCTGTCTGGTCTCACGTGTTTTATTTACTGCTCCATCTTTTTGGAGCTCTTTGTCAATAGATTTACAAATACTGTCCGTTAGTGAGGAATTCTTCGGAAGAATTTTTTTATATGGGATGTTTTCAGTTATCCTTCTACCTAGCGCTTAATGTGCAATCTTTATTTATTGTTGTGTTGTATGATTGCAATAAACAATTGTAGCTGTCGGTTCCTGCTGATTAAATACTGTATTTGTTAAATAAATAAAATGATAGTAATGAACTGGGCCATTCTTTGCGTGTAATGTATGACTTTCATATTTCTGACACTTTGGAAGATATATGAAATGCTGATATGCAAGAGAAGGCTTGTAAATCAAAGGCAGCTGGGAAAGATTCGGGTCTGCTTCCTAGCAGAGGGTCATCTTTGCCATTATAAACTCTGAGGGTACTTTTGACTTCTCTCCAGGCCAAGACGTACTGGTTTGAATAGGAAGCCGGACCCAGAGGACATCCATTAACAGCTCACGAAGGAAGGATTTGAAGGCACACGAGCTCTCGCAGGATATGCAGAAAGATTTGTGCGCACAATTAATAGGTCAAGGTGCTGGGTCAGGATTCCGTCTGGTGGCTCCGTCCATGTTTCTGACGATCAGCACCCCCAGGTCAGCTTTGCTGGAACGATTAGTTATTGGTCCCAGCAGAGCCACAATTGAGGTGCAGTGATTTTTTTTTTTTTTTTAATTCCACCACGGATCCGAATATAGATAACGCAACTGGCAGCTACTGCCGTGTGTGCTTTTTAATTAAACAATTGATTTTATTTTCATGCAAATCGAGCTGTGTCATCTGGGCTCTTACATTGCGTGGTGAACGCTGCTGGTTTCTCTGCTGGTGGGAGCAAGGTGTTAAGTTGGGTGGCTGGAGGTGTGACGGCAGCCGGGCGTTTCCAAGAGCATCCTCGCCGCAGAGCTCGGCAATTCCCACCGATTCCGTGATTCATGTGCGAGGTGCTCTCACACCTCCTCTTCGTTTTATTCTCAGTATTCCGCAGAGCAACCCTATCCCCCCTATCAATGATTGTGGCATTAATTTATATCACTCTCTATATCTCTCTTACTTTGCTGTTTGTCCCACGCTCGCTTAAAATATGTCAACGCCTCTGAGCCGGGTTCTATGAAATGAGGCCAGAACTGAACATTCCAGGTTTATTTATGTGCTAACGCCACAGCAGAGGGGTTGTTTTTTTTTTTTTTCAGAGGGCTTATATAATGAACAAAAATAAGATTTGAAAAAGTTGTCAGAAGAGTACCCAGAGATACCGTGCAAACAGGAAGCGTTTTGATTATGTTCGCTGGTGCAAAATTAGTAAAGAGTTTGAAATCGTCTTGTGCTTACAGATTCCATTGTTTTCAAAGAATAATTCCATCTATTTTAACATTTTCAAGTATAATTCCATTGGTAATAGCTCTTCCTTTGATTGTGAGCGACGCTAATTGAAAGGTGTGGTGCAGTGTCTGTTTTGGCAGTTATGCTTATATCTTTTGTTTAAAAACTCAAAGTGTTGGCTTTCCTGTCCAGCCTTCCTTAGTATTTTCTGTTTTGGTGATGTGATGACAGACTTACAGTGTGTTTCCTTGTGTGTATGGTAACAGATGTTTATGTGAATAACAGACTTTTTTTATGAAGGCACACACTTTATAGCCAAATACTAATTAAAAATAATTGCATGTAAGCATTTTTGTTTATTCCCTGTTGTGCGTCTTTAATCATTTGAAATCACCTGCAGTTGAAAACTGAGGCAAAGATTTGATACTGCAATTATAAGAGGCCATCTGACTCTATATTAGAAAGGAACAGCAACATATTTGAAGAGGAAATTATTACAAAAAGTGAGTGAATGCCTGCCCTCTCTGAATTTGCTTTTATGCAGGATGAGAATACCGATGCGTGATTTTGTTAAACTAATAGGAGTTGAAGGTATCTTATCTACCAAAACAATCGGTTCTTGACTGACATCCTGTTCAGGACATATTCCCTGCACTAATAAGCTCATTACAAATATATTTTAATTAGACGTGTAACAGATGGTTCAGAGTAAATAGGGGCAGTAGTACTTTTTAAAGAATAGAAAAAAAACCCCCACAGGTTCTTTTTAAGGACTCAGCATCTCTGTTTGGGTTTTATCAATAGCTGGTTGAGTTAAGCAAAGTGAAAATTACTGTCAAAGGCACTTGAAATCATGAAAGAAGTAAGAACTAAACAAAAAAAAAACAACAAAAAAACCACCCCAGCAAAGCCAGAGTGAGCAGAACTGTGTGTGCTCAACAAAGACTAATCAATACTGAAATGAAAGGGACATTTTCTCATGGTTCGACCATACTTTCATCCTTACACATAAGCAAGGTAGGGGTTTATGGTAGATCCTGACCTGCAGCACCTGGGCGAAAGGCCAAAAGAATTCAGGAGGCTCCCTGCGCTTTTGGTAAGTGTGGGTCAGATCCATAAAATACATTAAA
This sequence comes from Syrrhaptes paradoxus, assembly GCA_013400615.1. Classification (NCBI taxonomy): domain Eukaryota; kingdom Metazoa; phylum Chordata; class Aves; order Pterocliformes; family Pteroclidae; genus Syrrhaptes; species Syrrhaptes paradoxus. Next base: position 529 of record VZTO01016784.1, on the reverse strand, counting down.
TTAAAAAAAAAAGAAAAAAAAAAGGTGGGGGGACATGACTTTGCTGCAGGTCCTGTTAATAAGGTATAAATCCAGAGGTGAACCCATGGAGGGGTATCATCAGGACAGGTAGGTGGTGGTTCTGGTTCAGCACGTTGGGTTTATTGGTTTTGCAGAGGAGGGCATGGGAGCGGTTGATCGAGCTCATCATTTGAAGGTTCCCAGCAAAAGGAATTACTCTGCACCTCTGTTCTCATGGGGAGAAGAGGTTGGTGAGAGGCAGAAATGGAGCAATTTAGAGAAACTTCATCGTCATTTCTTCTTGACTTTGGTTTTTACTTGGAGAAGTAAAAGACTCTGTGAAACAGGCTTTGGTTGGGTTTTTTGGACAGGAGACAAATCCAAGTGTTACGCCTGGTGTGTTAGTTATTGAGAAGCGGGCCAGAGTGTGATGCCTCTTAAGCGTATTTTCCTCCTCTGGTACTCCAGTGCCGAGCCTCTTCTTGGAAAGGCAGATCCCAAACCAAAATGATGGCGAGGCTCAGGACTG
>VZTO01016783.1:0-15282 GCA_013400615.1 Syrrhaptes paradoxus | reverse complement strand
CCACCATCCTACAGTTCTTTCCACTCTACATCCCTCTGCTTTACAACTTCATTTTAAATCATCTTGGCTTTCAATTTTGCATTATTTTGACTACTAAACCACTTGTAAACAAAGAAACAATCGCACACCAGAAACACAGATCTAGAACTTGGGAAACCTGGAGCCAAAAGCTTGCTAACTGGCACATGGCAAGCAAAGTGGACGAACAAATCCTGTTCTTCAAAACCTCTGCCATCCACCCAGTTGATTAAACTAACTGGTAAGACAAACACGTTAACAATCTACACCTGCCAAAATAAAGCAAGTTCGTACATCCCATCTGGTACACAACTGCGTCAAGTCTTTTCTTTTGCATGTAAAATAAACTTAGTTTGTTTCTTAAGACCAAAAAAATTAAAAAAAAAGACAAATACCATTTTCTAAAACTCCCTGATTGAACCTACCAACAACATCCCTAACTGCAGGCAGGACCAGCTGAAGCAGCTCCACGTTAATAATCTAACGTTGAACCCAGCCACAAGTCCTGTCCAAAGGTACCATGCCAGGTCTTTGCACAATCGCCGAGTGCACTGGACTCTGCAATTCCATTTAACTCTCTACTTCCCATTAAAGACAAAAATATGCAACTCGATCTCTGCCCTTAGCAATCAGTGCCCCTAATTGGTTAGCCACAAATGCATATGGTAAAGATCCAGATGTATGTGGTCTGTGTTTCAACTTTACATTAACAAAAGCTCAAATAAAGTAACTGAAAAGAAAAACTCCATTTACATATGAATTTCCATATTTCATCAGAAACATTCTTATTATTAAGCACGAAGAAAATATAAATTTTAAACTTAAATCCTCTCCAAAATTAATACATTTCAAAAACCGCTCTCGGTTACATCGATTGACCCAACAAAAATTTCCAGAAGAACACAGCAGAGCTGCATAATGTAGTATTTGGAGAAAATACCCATAAAAACAAATGCTGGAGAGTTCTGTTAAACAAAAACAAATTTCTACGTTATCTGAAGCCATTAACCTTAACCATTTGTCCTTGGCCTTACCCACTCAGAAAAAATGATCAATGGAAAGACATTGACAAAAATAACACTATTTCTGGACTGAAATCCTTTAGAAGAAGTATTTTCTTTAAAGCACGGATAAAAGATTTGAGTCACACTGTCACACCGTGCCTTCATCAATTTACAAATCGCAAGCCCTGAGGCTGCCCCACTGACAGCCCATCGGGCATTGCACCAGTTCTCCTCTCCAAGAAACTTTCAGCAGCTACTGGAATTTTTGACCAGCATGGTACCTCATAAAGAAACAAAATGAGCGGGTTTAATAGCCATACTGCCAGGAAATGTTGCAGACGGAGGAAGAGAGACAATCACCTCCTGGATGGAAAAGCTGGGCTGTACTAGCGCTGCGCGAAGCCGGACAAAGCTCAGAACACCGCGACAATACACGTACTCCCACTCCTAATTTATCACATTATTTTGCTGCTGTTCTTGGCTCTTCTCAAGCTCCATATAGTTCAACATAACTCTGTGCAATCTAAGGATTTCTGACATCCATTCTAGTTCTGAAACCTTCTGGCAGCCTTTAAAAAATTCTATTAACACTGTTGTTGTAGGTATTCCCGACAACCATGTATTTTTAAGGAGCAGCCACTAAACACTGAGAAAATATCACAAAGCCCAAACGCTACACGGCACTAACAGAAAGCCAGGAAGGTCTCGTCCATTACCCCACAGCAGCTACCTCCTGCAGTCACCTATGATCCTATCATGGGAACAGCGCGGAAGATTTCAAAATCCCAGTGTCATGGACCAGACAGGAAACAGGAGGCTTGTCCAGGGAAAAGATAGAGGACACTGGAAAAAAACCTACATGAAACTACGCTTGTTTAGCTCTGCTTTTCACGTGATGCTTTATTGAAATACAATACGCATGCATAAAACTGCTGTTTCCACCCAAGACAGTTTACATCTCACAAATTTGGAATTACTTCCTTTCGAAATAAGTTTTCTCCTGTTAGTTTTTGCTGTAGCTTAAACTTCTTACTCAGAGATCTAAAAGCTAGCCTGTTGTTCCTCCGTATCTCAACTGTTCACACAAATTATTCATTACACAGCACCACATACCTTTTATTTTCTTCCTTATCTACCCTGCAATTAGCTAGTACATAATGAAGCACCGTAACAGCAGATCAGAGTAAATAATCTGAGAACTGAGAACACAATCCAGCTTCCATGAAGATGTATTTATGCAAAATACCAAGAGCAATAGACAGTACTGTAACTTCTGAATTCAACATTTTGTAGTTTTCCAAGAAACATCAGCAAGCCTTCAAAAATCACATAGCCAGAAAAGCGTGTTGGAAGATCTCCACACACATCACTCCTCGTACGTTTAATAAAGAGACAGAAAGCAAAATGAGACTCTAAGAGGCACTGCATTTCTGTCCTGGAAGCCAATAACTGGGGTTGGTTCCTGATTTATGGCAAGTCTTGAAAACTTCTGCTTCATTTCCCTAATAAGAATTTTTAAAACTTGGAAACAACAGTTTGGCATAAAAAAAGGTATGAGCTCTCCCAATAAATCAACGTGTTAAGTTTACTAGAAAAGACAACTTATTATTGAATATCAATCTGACAACTGTAACAAAGCCTCCAGCCTCCTTAATCCAGCTATACGGGCAGATTATCTCTGCATCTCCTAAGCAGGCAGCACACAAATCCCCGTCGCAGTCAAGGCAGGCCACGGTGTGTGGCTGTGAATTCACCTGGTACGCTGCAACTACGCGACTCCACCACGCGATGACACAGAAGGAAGCTCCTCTGTCCAAGATGTCCTTGTTTTCATCACACGAGCACCAAACTGACATATCTTTGGAAATTAATTTAGTTTTTAAAGCACAAATAGCACAAAGCAATCAAACTGTTCATACACACTACCGTGTGCGCTGCTGTAAACCAAATTTTGATTATGTTAAATCTGCATCAAACTGAATTTCCAGGAAAACTGTAAACAAAATTCACTACAGAGTGGAAAAGATCAAACACTAAGGTATTTACTGAAAAAAGAAGCAGTCTGCCTTACTGGCAGGGTAGCACCATCTGGCTGACAGGATTCTGCCAACTGCAATGTTTTTGTCAGAGTGGCAAACCCAGGATTATTGTAGCGGCAGAAGGAGGAGGCTGAAGAATCTCATTCAGATGCAGAATCTGCAATATCACTATCCAAAATATTAACTCTTGTTGGTAGCTTACATCTGCAACGTAAGGGGAAGAGGGAACAACACAGAGTTGATACAACACAACAGTGCGTGCAGGTTTTAATTGGAAATTATCAACAAGTGATAAAGGTTTTTATGAATGAGAGAGAGGGAACTCAGTGAAGCACTCTATCACTGTGAAACTGAAGTGCTACTAACGCCAAGTTAAACACATACACCCCTAATTATTTTATTTTGAATCACACAGGCCGCAGACTGCTAAAAGAACAAAAAGCCCTCAGTGCTTTATTGGCAAGATGCATTTGATAATGTGCAGCTTCATACCAACACTAACAAATAGCTGGGGTGGAGAATTCTGCAGTCGTCAAGACTCCTATCTGAGTTACGCTCAGACTGTCCGAGAAGCTGTCATGATAAATTTGTCCACCCAAAAGAAAAGATTAAACACCAAGCTCACCAACACACAGGACAGATTTCTGATGGTTACAGAGTTTAAAAAAAAATAACCTCAGTTCATCTGCTCAAAATAGTACAATTTACAGACGAAAGCATCCAAGGAACATTAACGGATTCCCAAAGGGACCATGTATTTCTGAAAATGTTTCTGAAGTCTTTTGTGCACAAACCACAGGAAAAAGTTCAGCTTATGCGCAAGAACTTGAAGATCTCCAGTGCAATAAAAAAAATACTGAAAGAAGGTTCTTTGAGAAATAATTATTGCCAAGGAGCATTTAGCAAAAACACTGGTGCAATATTCTAGTTACTTGCTGTCCTGGTTTCGGCTCTATAATCTGAGTAGTTGTTCCATGTACTTTATTTCTTTTGATATAGAACTTCGCCATAATTGCCCTCTTCAAGGTATGACTGGGAAGCTTTCAAAAGCATAGGAAAATGGAGACACAGCACCTGTTCTAAGGAAAAATTAACAGAAAAAGGGTAAAGGAGGATGTCCAGCGGTCAGGATGTTCATCACCAGCTCAAGAACAAAGACCAACAAAGGAATTCTGCACTGGGGCCCAAAATGTTGTATTTGTACACCTAAAAAGGAAAGTTGTTCTGGAAAAGTTTGAGGACATCAGCTGTTCGTAACCGGACAGGTGACTGCTACAGCAAAAGGAGCAGAGAGTCCTCAAATTTACACTGAAAATAAAAAGGACATTTGAACTTCTACAACAGAGATCAAGTATCATGTTAGGTTAGCTCTTCCATAACTGCATGAACTGAAGGATATAATAAAATGCAATTATGACCTTGAAATAAATTTTTAACTTAAAATACCTATTATAAAAATAGTAACACTGAAAGTGAAAAAAAAAAAATACAGCAAGGAGCAAGTAGTGGCCTAGTAGAAAAAGGGTCATGGTTGTGGTGGGGTGTTTATCTTGGTTTTTTCTTACCTGACGTGGATGAATAACACAACATAAAACAAGGAACTAAATTTTCTACAGAGCTCTAGACTAGTGCACCTGAAATACTGCACGGAGTATAACATACCAAAAATATATGCAAAATAATTTTCAGATACCAAGAATGGTCCGAGAGAGTGATGAAAAAGATCACAAGATGGAAAAAACAGGCTGATAAAAGATGAATTAAATTAGTGTTTCTTGACTAGACTGCTATGATATGTGGAAGTTGCCAATACACCTTTGTAATGGAGAATAAAAAGTAATTATTTAGAGAAGTATTTAAGTTTTTTCTAGCTATAAAAACACGAATGAGGAGGAAGTAGTTGTTAGACAAGAGTCTTTGATACACATACTTGTCTGGCTGGAATAATGACATGGTAGAACGACAGGCACACCAAGATTTAGGTGTTTCAATCCATAGTAGACAACTCACACACAACGGCACGGCAGGTCAAACCTGCTCTTTCAGCAAATGGATTAGATTATTTAACAGATTTTCCATCTCTAGCTCCTAACCCCCAAAATAAGCACAGATGTTATTCTAGCATGAGTATTTAGAAAACAAGCACATAAAACAAACTCTATTGTATTTGTGGTGAATAAAAGTAAAATGAAAAGTAATTAGAACGATGATGAAGTCATTAACTCAAAACAGCCACATAAATAAAACTCAAGCAAGTCTAAAAAACCTGTCTAAAATAGCTGATGAGAGTTTTCCAGAGGATGGATGAATCAGTCTGGTTTAAGTCAAAATGAAATGTGGAAATAGTTGCAAACTGTCCATGGACCAGTGTCTCACTCTAACTCTAAGTAACATCGTGAAACTGGTACAAAAATTACCTTCAAGATAAATTAATTCTACATTCATAAACAGCATACCACGCTCTCGACAGCTACGCAGAAAGCCGCGGAGCTTGATGCCAAAGAAATGGCTGAACGTTATTTTAAAAAGCACACTGATGAGTAATCTGTTCTTTTCTTACCATCGTACTTTATTGCACGTCTGCGTAGCGCCAAGAGGAGAACCTGCCACCATGGGGACTTGGATGGGGCTGTGCTGTTTGTTCATGACAAGATCCAACTTCTCTTCCAATGATTTACAGGTAGCCTCCAGTGCCAGCAACTTCGCCTCAATGCTATCCAACCGCAGACATATTGTCTGATTAATGGAATAGAGGAACGACTAGAAAGGGGAGAATGCAAAAGAAACTGATTTTAAAGACTCACGCATTTATCTTCAGCAACATACACAGAAGGAAGCTCCAGATAAACGCGACTGGAAAATAATTCTAAAGGAACTAGCAGTGTGCCTAGTGACAAAATTCGGCCACGTACAAAACTGATGACATCCAGGAGCATTTTAGCATTCTCAAATTCTTCCAGATCTTTATTTAGACGCCAAAAGCATCCGAGCCAAACACATTTTCACCTAAGCACTTTGTTAGTATGATTTCATACGCCGCAAAGTCATCTAAAATGACATGCCAAAGCTTTTCACTCAATGCATGTAAAAACAAAGGGATTATAAATCTATGAATGCATTCTCCTGGATAAAGTTAAATAAGATTTTTCTCCTGCACAAACAGATAAATTCAGATGATTAAAGTGGAAATTACACCAACACAAATAACCTCAGAGACAATTAATGCTGCTCACTTAAGTTTTCTCCTGAACAGCAAATCAAGAAAAGCAAACAAATAAAATCTGTTTTCCTAAGCAATTTTATTCAAAAGAAAGCATATTCTACTTGGTTTCTCTTGGGAAAAACAGGCCATTAAAGGGTAATGTTACACACATTCTCCTCTGCAAACAGCAACTGTGCCATCTTGTGGCCCTCCGTTACAATTTACACACCTCATCAAACTGGTTTCCAGCCCTGCTCCCCCAGTGCTCTTTCAATACAGAGCTTCAGTTTCTAATGCCATTTAAAAAATACAGAATCACATACTATTTAACGTGTGTGGCAGTAAAATACTACTCATATACTTATGCTCCAAGATAAAAAAAAAAAACCTTAAAGCACACTAGTGAGAACAGCAGGGGAAGTTCTGCAAGTACAGAAAAGCCTGAGCTGCTGAGCCTGAACCAGATATGGTTTAACTGCTAGGAGAAGGTTGTTTGCTTAAAATAATAATTTAAAACATCCTAAAAATATCTACNAAAAGCAAACAAATAAAATCTGTTTTCCTAAGCAATTTTATTCAAAAGAAAGCATATTCTACTTAGTTTCTCTTGGGAAAAACAGGGCATTAAAGGGTAATGTTACACACATTCTCCTCTGCAAACAGCAACTGTGCCATCTTGTGGCCCTCCGTTACAATTTACACACCTCATCAAACTGGTTTCCAGCCCTGCTCCCCCAGTGCTCTTTCAATACAGAGCTTCAGTTTCTAATGCCATTTAAAAAATACAGAATCACATACTATTTAACGTGTGTGGCAGTAAAATACTACTCATATACTTATGCTCCAAGATAAAAAAAAAAAACCTTAAAGCACACTAGTGAGAACAGCAGGGGAAGTTCTGCAAGTACAGAAAAGCCTGAGCTGCTGAGCCTGAACCAGATATGGTTTAACTGCTAGGAGAAGGTTGTGAGCTTAAAATAATAATTTAAAACATCCCAAAAATATCTACAAATTGTAATACACATACATGCTCAAGTTTATCTTTCAGGTCAACTTTAGTCACTTCATCAAAAAAGGTACCAACAGTGATGTTTGAGTCACTGGAATGAATTCTGATGACATTTTATATCCCATATAAAATTCTTGCTACTGATTTTACACTAGAGGATGAGCCAATCAGCCAGATTTTTACATTTGTGCACAAAAATGAAAAACATTTACAAGAAGGCTATGAATAATTCCAGTATTACCTATAAACAGTTTTTTACCTTCTTTTATTTTAATATTATTTCCCCAAGAAAGCTAACTTAGTTAGTATTATGAATCAAAACAGGAAAAGGCATTATCATAACCTTAATAGAGGGATCCTGGCAGTTAATTTCTATCCGCTGACGTTTCAGAGAAGGCTCTACATCACCATCTGTCACTTCATGATTCGCCAACACAGCTGTCAAGACAAATAAGTATTGCCAGAGTTTATAATACAAGAGGACAAGGCTCAAACTAAAAATACACTAAATGGATAAAACAAAAAACACACAAATGGATTTAATTAACATATTGTATGTATTCTTTTACACCTAACTGAATTTTCTCCTAAATCTATGACAATGGTTTACTGCTTCCCAAAAAACGTTTATCCAAATTTGAGACTTTGTTTCAAATGCACTGAGGATGTAATACTCAAGCATTACCTTGGATTTTTTTATTAGGAACTCACCACGAGGTAGCAGAGTTGTCACGTTAGCACTTTAGCTTGACAGATTCTACAGACTTCCAAACCCTCACATTTATACAATACCATTAAAAGTACTAATGAAGTTCTGTACTAACAGGATTACACCCACTACTCAGTGTAGTTGTGGGTTATTTTTTCCCAGTATAGATGAAAAAAATCCTGCAAGCTTGCCAAAATAAATACTTACACATGCAGACCTAAAGGTAAACATTTAGATGAAAACAGTAACAAAAAAGAACTGAATTTAGACCTGGAACACCCAGCTGCTAAAAATGAAGAGGTAGAGCCCTGAACAGCATCACCTGAGACGGGAACAGGTTGGAGTTCCTTTACTTTGAGCAAAGACTGGTTTAGGGTTGACCATGCACAGGTAATCCTGAACACCAATCTACCTGCTGGGCTAGGACAGGCAGATCCCAGCTTCTCCCCCAACTCTTTGGGAACACTTCTTTAGTAACTTTTTCATTCTGCACCAAAAAAAAAGCTTTTGGTATGTGTTTCTATTTTCCATAACTGTAGGGCACATTCTTTCAACCACCTACATATAATGGCAGCACAGGATGAATGTCTATAGCCGATCTCGACACATTTTCACTTAGCAGGTCAAGTTCTAAGCAAGGGATATCACAATACTTCCTTTCAGAAGGGTTTTTCAATTTCATTCTCTTTTTTTATTCATACAAAGAATTTTAATAATGCATGGGAGAAACTATTGTACAAGTGAGACAACAATTCATAATAGATGGGTGATGATTCTCATTTGAGGGAAAGCCTAAAACATATATTCTGTATGGAGAAAAGAGATTGCAGGAGACCGTATTCCCCCAAAGTTTTCCCCACCAGTCTAACTCTGCACAAAAAAAGCCCCAAGCAAGAAAGCCTTTACAAGAAAAGTGAAATTTTAAAATGATCTGATGTAAAGGTTATTGAGGATATACAAGTTAAGCTATTGAAAACTTGGTAGGTAGTCTTAACAAATGCCTCCCAGAAAAAAAATCTGCAGCATTGTTTTATATTTTTAAGAAAAGCTCAACAGTGATTTCCACCTTGTTAATGGGCAATAGTAGAAAGGCTCTTTCTCATGCCACCACTACCATCTCCACTGTACCTGGGTTATCTGGAGTCAAGTCTTCCACAGCAATCTGAACAACATCTACCAAATCCTGGTCTGACATCATTCAGAAGCAGGCAGCAATATCCAGTCAAACACCACTGCAGGTCCCCAAACAGGCGATTTTACAAGTCATGCAATCCTGAAAAACAGCAGCAAGAAGAGGGTTAATACAGATACACTTGATATATCAATACTGCCTTTATTTTTTCATTCTTCCTCTATAAAAGGAGACGCAGTTCCTAACAGAAGTGACCAACCTACAAACCATACCCAGTGGTATCAACCCCTGCCCTCTTCAGGAGCCTCATCAGAGAGGAAAGGACTGAAACCTGTGTCACCCCTCCCAGTAAATCTAGGCTAGGACTGAGACAAGAGCTCAAGCCTTCCTTGCTGATCCACCTTTCTGCATTTTCCCAATGGGGAAAGAAAAGCTTTATCTTCAGAGCTTTGGCAGCTCATGAGTATCAAACACAAAATAAAATGTTTTCTTTTAATTTTTTTTGTTGTTTTAGAAGTTTTAAGAGCATACAGGACCATTCCTAAATTGCAGAGTTTTAATTTACAAATTATTAGTTAGCTTTTGGAAGCGATCAACACTTCAGTATTTAGTCTTGATATCGCAAAAGCCTATGAAACTGCCAAGCCACACCAGACTTGCAATTACTGCATTCTGTACAGATCTGTGTGCACACAACATTCTCACATGTATGAATCTGAACAGGCCTCTAAAATCTTCATAAACATCCAGTGAGAACAGGGAGCTTCCTCGTAGCTAATTACGAGTAGACTTGAAGCAAAATTTGACTTTTTTTCTTGGCTATTGAATTTGCCTGGCTTTTCTACAGCTCAATTCTGATGAAAGTCTTTTCAAAATACAGACCTGATTTTAAAGCCAAAATATTTCTCAGCCCTGCTCCCTTGGAACTCTCTGTCAAGACAATTTATTAGTGTTTTAGGAGAAACCTTCACCCTGTAAAATTGAATTAAAATCACTGGAACCATTCTATCTGTGCTTTCCCACAGTTTACAAAGGGATGGACAATGAATATCAAGAAATCAGCAGATTTTTTTGCTTTTTAACCTGAAGCAAAAAACACTAGAGAGAGAATGTGAGGTTTACCGATGGAAATGGTAAGTCATCCCTTAACACAGACACTGAACCAAATGGAACTATGCATAAAGATTTTCCTCTTCCACTTGAGCACAAGAAAGCCATCGAGCCAGGCAGGTGGAGTACGAATTTTTGAAGAGAGCAACACAATCTACAGAAGAATTCTGGTCTGAGCAAGTGCTGCGAAAGCCCATCTCAAAAGGAGGACTCCCCACGTATCTGAACTGTTTACTCAAAATACCAGCACTGCCAACACGGAGTCATTTGAAATTCTGATAATGGCGAAAAAAACTGTTGGGACAGCACAGACCGTGGCAGCACGCCCAAAAAAAACTGGCAATCCATTAGTGCATATGGATGCCATTTTGGCAAATTAGCTTTGCCATTTCTGAGAAATCCTGGTTAGCAGCCAGGCTGAACATAATAAAACAGCTGTGCTACAGTTACTGTTTCATAACGTTACATACTGCGAGCAGCATTAGGAACCCTGCCCTCAACTTGAAGAAAGACATCCACCACTCCTAATACTAAAAAAAAAGACAAACTAGAACAAAACTTCTACAACTTTACCTATTTAGACAATTCCAGATTTCACTGATAATCCACGTGTTGCATTTAAACCAGTTCTAGCTACAAATACATCATAAAACACTCCAAAGGATTTGCAACGCTTTTGTTTAAATCCACTTTAATACTTTGTGATGCGCGTACTTAGCCTTCCAAAATTCATTATTAAAAACTCACTGAAATTAGTTAAACCTTTCTTTAACACAAACAAAAAATAATTTCACACTTCTGACACTTTTTCCACCTCTCATGCGTCACAGTCCGAAAATATTCAGTCTCCCATCAGAAAAGCAGTACCAAAATCATCTGCTGCAGAGCCCTGAAACAAGGACATAACAACCCAACGACGGCCGGGAGAACAGCTACTACACATACACAGCAATGCGTCTTCATAACATTAGTATTTATTTCCATTTGAACAAATTTTATTACAATTTCAGTAAGTCAGACACAGCTCGCAGGCGATCAGCCAACATCCTGACGGAACACATTTCTGCCTTCCCAACAGGCAGAACAAAATATACTGTCACCAGATGCAGTGAGCTCCTGTACCAAAACATAGGGGGAAAACTAATAAATTTGTTATTAATATGAGATGTGTGGATTAGGAAAGCGATGCCCAAGTAAGCTACACTGGGTACGGGGACCACAGCAGCTATCCCGACTTGACCAAAATGTCCCTCTTCCAAATTCTGAATTTCAATTTAAAACAGAAGACTGCAGCAGTGGTCTAACCTTGCTTTCAGAACCAAGGTTAAAAGCTCAATAAAATTTAAACTAATCTAACTCTAACCCCATTATCAGCTTTAAAAAAACCTCAGTCAACAACTTCAGAAAAACCTTGCCAATATAGTTTCCACATATTTTACTCAGTGAAGTATTTACCAGCATTTCTTCACATAAAACACTTCTTCTCTTGACATTTGCTCTATGTTCCCAGACTACTTTTTTCCCCCCCCACTCTGGCTGAAATCCTAGTCCCCATTAATTCTGAATTAAGTATATGTACATTGGCATTAAGAAGCCAACGCAGAAATATTACCTGGAACAAATATTAAGCTGTAAGAAAGAAATATTAACAGAAAGCCAGGAAGCCGAGGATAAACTACACCAGGGACGTGCCCGCTTTTTCTCCTCCCAACCAGCATGTGGATCAACAGAGCAATATTTTAGAGTCAATTTGCCATTATCTGGGGGAGCGGTGGGGGAACCAGCTTACAGCAGACAATGGAAAATATCTCATTAGCACAGGCGCTGCGGGAGGCCTTGGCCAGCCAAGCTCCAGTGACACCAGCTGAGCTGTTCGGGAGGATCCACCGCACTCATCGCTTCTCCCAAAGGGCTTCTCTGGGGGCTGGAAGAGATGCTTCAGCTCTTACCCAGAGCAAAAAAACTGAAAAACAGGTTACAGTGTGTATCAGAGGGATTTCCTCCCACTTCAGTCCTGGGTGCCTTCAAATCTCAAACGTTTCTAACCCTTCGGACCTCTTGCACCATGCAGCCAGTTCCCAGATCAGCTCTTCTACTGTCCACGCTCTCCCCACCCCGGGCCAGACCCTCCCTCGGTAGTCCTTGCCTAATAAACCCACCAGAAACCCATTCCTGTTGTATTAAGCAGCACAAACGAAAAATTGTCTCACGTTTTAATCACAGTGAGTAATGGAAATAATCACACAGAGCAAACATACCGCATTAGTTCCTTCTCACCTCCCAAAGGAAAAATATTTCTTCAAAATTGGAGAAAACAGTCCTAAGACTCCAAGGCAGAACAAGCATCTATACGGAGTAAAAGAACTAAATCTTCTAAAAATAAATACAGCCTATTTCATCACCCATCAAAACTTAAAAATATTAATTTCCCTATTTATGTATTATGAGTTGAAAGTAAAGACTAACATTCCTCCCTGTTTCTGGCTTTTCATATCCAGAAACAAAGCCAGAAAGGGGAGCAAAAAGGCCCAGAGCATTCCTGCAACCACTTGCTAGGAGGTGGCTCTAGTACTGGAACACTCGGGAAATCTAATCAGAGACAACTAAAGTGCTCTGAACATCTCTGCCAATGCTCAGAATTGATACACTTAACACAGAACTAGAGTAGCCTTTGTTTAATTAAGTAAATTAATATTTGTAAGCAACTAAATTAAATTCACCTGAATTCCAGATTAGCTTTTCCACACGCCAGTTTAATGTAATTGAATTAATCTATTTTAAAACATTAATTCAGAATAATTCTTGGGAGCAGTCCCTTGTAAGCAAACCTACTTACTGAAATACCTGATGGCTTTACAAAGTCCCAGGGCATCATTCCAAAGTGTACAACCAAAACCATCCAATACCTTGTTAACACAGAAAAACATGCACAAATCATAAATCTTCAGTCTCATACTAATTAGCCAGGGTAAACACTATATTTTAAAAAACATTTTCCAAAGCTCTAGTCTACTTAGAGGGTTTAATTGAAGCTGGTTTATTTGAGCAGCTAATCACTCCCCTGGCTGATATTTCTCAGTGCTATTGATAAATGACAAAAACCTGCCCTTATATTTCAACTTGCACTATGACCAAAATTCACTTCTGATTGTGTGAAAAAGGCTAAAGGATGGCATTTTACTTTGCCCAACCCAAAAGCCCCTAACGTAGTGATAAGAATGTATTTCATCCACGCACGCACGTGCATTAATCCTCCAGGAGGAAAAGGAATTCGGGTTTGTGCAGTTCAGGTTAATACACTCTGGAAGCAGTTCTGCAAAAGCAGCAAAAGGACACTAAGTACAACCCAAAATTTTTCACGTGATAGTCTTAACGAAGAATAAGCGGCATGCCCAGGTTATAATCCGGGCTAACCTGGCAGCTGATCTCCTGCACTAAGTCTCTCGAGGCTTCACAGCACAATCTCTAGGAGCAGTCCCACGGAAAGAACGGGAAAACGTTCGTATCATTCGATCCATGAAGCTACTCGTGGGTATGACAAGGTTCAGAACCCGACAATGCTCTGGCAGTCTTGCTCTGTGGTTTGCAATATTTTTACAATCCCAAAGCCTGGCTTTTCTCTAAGACAAAGCCTCTTTAGGTGACAGCTAGAACAGAGCCTTCCTGTGCTAATTAATAATTCCCCAACAAGCCACATCGGTGCAAATGTTAATGCACCGCAATAGATGATGAACAACAGAATAAAAAGCAACAATTTACCAGCAGGCAGGGTGTAACGCACCGTCAATACAAGAGCTACCAGCCTCCCTTATGCTCCAGCTCTCTGAAGCTGCAGTCTATCAGAACACGAAGGTGAAAATTATCTTCAGAGGGAGGAAGAAAAAAAATAAAGACCAGAATTTGCACTTCTTTATTACTGCTAAAAACTATAAAAGATTCTAGTCTTTCTTAGCATCTGTTTAGCTTTCATCCTTTTTCTCAATCCACCTTAAAAGGCAAGTAGAAATATTGTTTTAAGTAAATTTTATGGTAAAACTAGACAAGCATTTCAGTTGAGCCATTAAAAAAAATAGTGTAATTAGTGTAATAATATACAGGCATCTTTGGTTCAGCCAAAGATTGGGGAAAAAAAAAAGTCCATCCTCCCAAAACATGACAGAAATGTTCCTTATCTGTGAAAGCACGGACACCAGCCATAACATTCTGGAGACAGATATATAAAATAAATATCACTCACAGGGATGCCACGCTGACGGACTCCAGTGCAAGTTTTTCAAACACAGATAGCAACAGAAAAAAGGAAACAGCTGCTCCTAGTACAAAGGATCTTGAAATTTCTTTGGAGTACAAAACCTTGCAGGGAGGCAGAAATTCTCTAAATATTGCTACAAAGCTCACATTATTATTATTGTTTTATTGTTTTGCTTCTAGAAGTATTTCCCCCCCCCCCTTTTTTTTTCATTCCACCTGGTACAAGCCCCTGTTTTGCTTGGATGCCTTTTTCTAACTCTTAATACCCTGACATTGGCCACAATCCCAATGCAAGGTACAGCAAACTCAGCAACACCACTCTCCTCTCTCCAGCGTACTTCACAGGTTCTGGCACAAGGGACGACAGCGCCGGGTGTGTGGCCACACACACCAGTAACTCCAGCAGAAACTCTCTGTGGACCTTGCACAAACACTCTTGCTGCTGCCACGTGCCAACACTCGCGCTGCCACATCTTTGATAGAATTATGCAAGTGAGCTAGGAAGGATATGTTCACACCTATTACAACTAAACTTTCAGGTGCTTAGGCATGTAAAAAAAAAAAAAGTCTGAATTTAATTTTACAAACATACAAACCCACTGAACTTCATGAGACTTCCCATATGGACTGGATATACCCAAGTGTTTGCAGATTTGGTGCCTTAAGGCAGAGGTCAGTTTTCCGCATCATGGTATAATTACTCAGAACAGAGGTCAGTAATTCCAGGCACAATTTATAGATATGGCTGAAAACCAGCAAATACAAAACAAGAACTGTTCAACCAGCAAGCGCAGTATGCAGACCCAGA
>VZTO01016781.1:3051-19015 GCA_013400615.1 Syrrhaptes paradoxus | reverse complement strand
ATCCAATATATATGGATAATATATTTTTCTATATATATCCAAAGTGTCTCTCAGTGTGTATATGAAATATACTAGCTCTTTCCACACCTCTATTTCACATGAATATTTTACTGTACAAGTGGCGTTAAAGAACTAGAAAACACAGCATACTAAGTCTGTGTCAAAAAAAAAAAGAAAAATCTAACATTTTCATTCACTCTCAAACATAGCCATTAGATGATCGTAAAACTTGACGTGTAGTTGGTTTGGTTTTTTTTCTAATTTATTCCAGCTGTTAGTGCTAAAAGCTGTGCTAATTTTTTAGGTGCTTATTTAATGCCCTAACTTACTTTTCCCCAATTAAAACTGAAGAAAGTAAAAACATTTTAAAATCAGAGACTACGCTTTAAAGAAGATATAGGTGTTCATTAAAACGATGCTGATTTCACAATTAAGAAAAACACTTATTGAAAACACATTCTTACCAGTTATAGATGATAAAACATCCCAAAAGCTTTTATTTCATCTTCCTGACATCAACATTTGGACTAAAAATCTAAATCTGGCACTGTGTGTGCCAAAGGAATTACCTTTACTAAGGACTAGTCCTGGCCCTTAAAAAAAATACATTAGCACCTGCTGTTCTGTAGCTGAGACTCTTTTGTGTTAGTATGTAAGCAGAAACATTTAATCCAATCAGACTGATAATATCTTGCAGGAAATCAGATAAATGCAGTTACTTTGTCCAGAAAAAATGTGTTTCTGTCACTTATAACTGTGTCTGCTTGAACAGTTACACACCTGGAAGTCTCCTGTTACAGTGTGGCAGCTCAGATGACTTAAAACCTTTTGTGTTGCTTCAGCCAAAGGTGTCTGACTTAAGTGCAGAGAAAGTAACTTCCTCTCTGAAATCAAATCTTGGTTCCTGGCATTTGCACAGGATTTACCAAGCATGCTCTTTGCTGTCAGTAGAGGTGTCGAGCCAGGAGCACTTTTATTCATAGCATTGCTCTCTCCTGTGTCACCCAGCAGCATTCCAAGGACGTTCTCAGCACAGATGTCATCAGTCACTTCCCCATCATCGCTGTTTTGAGTTACCAAGTCACACTGAGAACTGTTTTGATATTTTAGCCACTTGCTTTGTCTATATTGTGAAGTCACATTAGGGAACACTGGTTGTACCAATTCCCTTTGTTCATCTTCTGTATATTCTCCAAACACAGAGGTTTCATAATTTCTGTCCTCAGGGCCAAAAGCACTAATAGGAAATACCACTGACTTGTTGCATAAATTGACTACTGAAGAGCCGAAAGATTGCTGGGCCTCCTCCCTATCAGTTGGATAAAACGCATCAGGACTCTTCTCAGTGGCGGGAATAACGACAAGTGGAGTTCGTGTTTTAACTGTGGGTTTGAACCTTGAGAGGTTGCATTCCTCTGGATAGCTGG
This sequence comes from Syrrhaptes paradoxus, assembly GCA_013400615.1. Taxonomy (NCBI): domain Eukaryota; kingdom Metazoa; phylum Chordata; class Aves; order Pterocliformes; family Pteroclidae; genus Syrrhaptes; species Syrrhaptes paradoxus. The sequence continues at coordinate 17,588 of VZTO01016781.1, read as the reverse complement.
ATTTCTCCTGTGCTGTAGGGCAAACACATCTTACAAGTAACTTGGAGCACTTATGGATGGCACATTAACTTCAGATGAACAAAAAAACTGAGATAAGGAAAGAATGCTAAGTTCTTCCTTTTACATCGTGTCTTCTAAGTGGCAAGCTCTTTGTGTCATACCTGTGCAGTACCACACTAAATTTCAATACAAAGTGAGTGATTCCAACTGTGATTCTTTTAATACTTGAATCCCTACATTCAGAACACATTTCTGTAGGCACCCTAGTTGTACAGAGAAAGTGTTTGGGGGAAATTATTTAAATACTATAGTGCTTTGGAGGCCATAAATCTGATATTCTTGGTAGGTCAGTGACAGCTGCCAACTGGAAAACAGAGAGCTTAACATTTGCTCCTTTTTCCAAAAAGATCACCCACAAAACTGTGTAAATTAATATTAACCAATGTGGATAAATACACTTACAGTACCACAAGCAGCCTTTTGACTAAATTCACTATCAATAAGAAATGACAGTCACTGATAGGTGTCAACGGGAAGTGGGTCAGAGGACAGCTGAATATGGGAGAAAACTAAAAGCAGGTAAATAAATGAAAACAGTATTATCTGGAAGCTTAGCTTACAGCCCTTTTTTCCCCCCAAACTAGAAGATGATTTTTCTTAGTAAAATTAAATCACTCTACTGAAGTTTCTTTCAGGAGAATATCTGTGTGGGGAGGCATGGAATTACAGGCTAACTCAGCTGATTTGGAAAACCCTGTTTAAAATCATGCTCTAAAGAAGTGATACACCCCTCTATGAAAAACGTGTAAAAAACACAAGTCTAACTCTGTAGTTACCCAGACACAGCGTATTTCAGTGCTCAGTGTAACTGTCTTTTATAGTGCAACTCACTGTGCTTCAAAAATCCTCAAAGATTTTCTAGTAAAAATATTGCAAGCGCAATTATAAACTATAATCTCTTACTGAAAAAAAATTCTGAAAGTTCTGGTTCACTTGGCAAGATCCTGTGTAGCAGGGGCTCCTGGATGTCTCCTATAGTTTCCTGACTTCCTGAAGCTGGAGAGGTTGTAGAGTCTGCATCAATTGAGGAAGTCAGTTCTACTGATGGGATCATCTAAGGATGAAGAATTAATATATGCCTAGTAAATGACTGGAAAAAAACCTTATAGCTACTTTGCCACTATTATCTCACTCGTGACTCCAAACCATTTAAATGTCTCTCAGATTTGAGATAAAACAGTTTCAAAAAGAAGAAGCTGCTACCATGAACACAGAAAATAGAGCTAGAACAGAGTTAATTCACACCTTGTCCGGTTCCCACGAAGTCCACTGTGTTTGTCTCAAATCAGAATGTGAAGGTGAGCCTGATGCTGTCCATGATGGAACTTCAGAACACACATCCAATGCCAATGCTAGGAAAAATATGCAAAGGACAGAAGTCATGCAGAATAATTGTTCTGAGACCAATCACTGCCATTCTACTTTTACCTTACACTTACAGGACTGATCTATTATTGACTCTTTAATAAAGTTAGCCTCCTTTTGAAAATTCTCTTCTCTGATAAAGTTGATATCATCCTCATGAAGACTTCTTGAACCTGGAGACTTCACCAAAAAAGTATAAGCAAAATATTGTTAGAATATTAGTTTATCCTCTCTATAAATATTAACCTTGTGTGAATCTTATTTCTAAATATCTTTTTTACAAATCTCACATCTAGATATAATTCTTTGGTATCTCTAGCCCATTTTGGAAGCAAAAAATTAAATATAAATTTTCTTCCATTATTTTAAATACTGCAATATATGCTGCTTTAGAAAAAAAAATATTTTAGTTACTGTTGCATGTCATGTTTCTTTGTATCTAGGAGGAACAGAATCATAATCCAAGAAAGTTTTAACCCTTGCTTTGGAACTCTCTAACAATTACATGCCAAATTTCAAATCCAGTTGAGATGAATATTATATACTGCTAATACCAGGAAACAATCATTATAAAAGCCCTTTACCACTTCTCTCCAGAAGAAATCTCTCTCTATTTAATATCACACATGTACATTTTTCAAAGTGAAACTGATGTTATCTCTTGCAAATGTGTACTCCTGTGACAAAGATGAGCAAATAACTGAAAAGTTTTAACCACGAAGCAATCCATGCAGTTCTTTGTGATTTTGTTATGATTGCAGTATTCCAAAAATTAACTTTTTAATCCTACATTTACAGGATACTTTCTTTCACTAAGCTTAGTAAGAATAACTTTGAAAAAGCTGGTTTACCTGTCTGAAGTCAGAAAGGACATAATCGTTTGAAAACAGTGGTGACAAAAATCTCTCAGCTGCAAATTCCACATTATCTGGGTACTGTTGCCATCCTAGCTGTGAGCTGGACGCTCTCATCATTATCTCACTAGCTGCTGATCCCTTTACTTGGTGCCCTTGAAACGCAACAGGCTACACAACATATTGAAATTATCATTAACTTAAAACATAGTTCCAAAACTATGTACAGTCACTAAAAGTACTTTTCCTATATACAACAAAAATAATATGTTTGACTGCAGAGAGAAAAAAAAAAAGTCTGTGCTTTTGAAACTCTGTCTGGTACTCTGCAATTCAGCAGCAATGCAGTTTTTGCACAAATCTCTGTCAACAGAAAATTGATATTCTGATGTAGTTTGTCTGATCTTATTTTTGTATTGTAAATTTTGAGTTTAAAACTCTCAATGGAAAACTTCCAATAGATAAATGTACTAAAAACTGATGAGAAACCCATTATGAGACTGGTTAATTATTTATTAGGACTTACTGTAATATATTGCTGTGGCGGGTTGGCCCTTGGCTGGGAGCCAAACCACACACACCCGCTCACACAGTCCCTGCCCCCACCCAATGATAGGGGAGAGAATTAGAGAGGTAAATGGCAAAGAGGACTCGTGGGTTGAGATAAGGACAATTTAATGACTAAACTACAATAATATTGGAAATACTATATACAAATATGCTGCAATGTGATACACAGTAATTCTGCCCCTCCCCACCTGATGATCAAAGGCCCAGCCCACTCCCGGCCAATAACCCCGGAGGATGGAGGGAATGGGTGATACACAATGATACTGCCCCCCCCCAGCTGTTCATTAGCTGTTGCCAGCTAACAATCCCCAGAAACCCAACAATACTGTCCCCCCCAGCTGTTCATTAGCTGTTGCCAGCTAATGATCCCCAGAAACCGCACTCACAATTTCCCCAAAAAGGGGGGGGGGAAAGGAAAGGGGGGGGGGGGTGCGCCGCTCCCGGAGGCACTCACGGAACGGAGATAACAGCCCAAGCGTCCCAGGCCGAGAGCTGACCGAATCAGGGAAAAAAAAACCAGCTAATGATCTCCCTGGAGAGGGAGGATCCCGGAGGCACTCACGGAACGGAGATCGGAGATAACAAGCGTCCCGGGCCGAGAGCTAATGGCGTCCGTGGGGGGGAAAGAAAAACAAGGCCTTGGGAGAGCGAATGCAGGGAGCCCAAGGGAAGTGAAAAAGCCAGCTCTCCCGGAAGGGTTCTCACCTATATACTGGGTATGACGTGCATGGGATGGAATAATTGGTCAGTCTGCTTTTCAATCTTGACCTAAAAGCAAGTCCCAAGCTAGAAGCCGGACTGTCTCTTCCCCCTCCCTCTGTCTATGGGGAGAAGAGAGACCGAATGTATTTGTCCTTGAAGGTATCCTAGCAATAACTATAAACATTCTTGTCGGTATCAGCTTTTCTCCTGAGCAGGAATTCAAAACATAGCTTCTTGCTAGCTATTTATGAAGAGAAGGGAGAAAAGGAAAAAAAAAATTAGCTCCCCTCTGCTTAACCCACTACAATTGCACATAGTAAACCACTGAACTGAAACTTAAGAAATGCTGTTCATCATACTCCAATTCCACTGAAATTGTACCTTTGGTTGGCAGTCAAATGTCCCAGGGTCTCTTTCAGCTGCTGCTATTGGTAGAATAAATGCCTCCGTTGTCTGTAATAAATTGTCCACAGAGTTGGGCTGCATATTAAAAGTATCAAAAGCTAATTAGTCTAACAGTTTAATAACTATTTAAAGTGAAAAGTTAAGCTAAGAAATCTCAAGATTTTTCCAAAGACCTGACATATTTATACAGCTGAAAGTATTTTAAATTACAGACTTTTTATTTAGAAGCCAGAACAATCCATGATAGGATAAGAAACTATGTTTGCTACTCAAACAGGACAGGAGAAATAGAGGAATTTAATCTAAAAATCTTTATTTTGCTTTGGATGGGTTGAAAGAAAAAGACTGTTAATAGCATGGGACAAAAATCAATGTGAAGCATCAAGCACAAACAGATTTGCCAGTGTATTTCAATCTAAGTGCTAAAATTCCTAGGAAAGCCATGCATTCAAAAAGATGGTGAAAGAAAAAATAGATGGTAAAAGACGTGGTTGGGAAGGAGAAGAAATACCAGACATACTAATGTTGTGATACTAAACATAACTAGATATTATAATTTGCATTAAGTTTCTTTTAATATATTTAGCCTCCTGAACATTTATTGGCAATAGGATCTGCAAGAGCACATCATCTGTTTACCATCAGCTTCTTAGCTGATACCTCTAAGCAATTTCTAGCTCAACCTCCACCCTTTCAAAAACCAGGAACTATATTCAAGAAACCTGGTTGAAAATAAGTTTATTTTGTACATATAGGTATACAAAGTCAAAAAGTGGTTACCATAAGGCCAGAAGAGTCTAAGTATGAACATGAAGATGCCTGCATACTTTCTGAGTAAGGCATTTCTGTAAACTGTTCTATAGCTACAAGAGATGGAAAAGCATAACAAGTTACAATTACAGTATTCTTTTTAGATGAAAACACCTGAATACTTACCAGGCTTGCAAACCTTACCCACGCAAATAATTGCACAGTTAGGATTTAACTGAACTAAAGCAACAACAGACACAAAACTTGGAGCCCACATTGTTGCTTTAAACACTAAAAATTTCATGAGGGAACCCTCATAACGTATCACTCCAAGAGTCTGATTTCTGAACATGAGTTGTCCAGCAGGAGAGATAAGAGTACAGAAGTCAAACAGGTACAGTCATAGAGAATTCACTTTAAAATAGAAACTGACCTAACCTTCATCTTCCACAAGAGGTTCAAATATCTTTTTAGGAGTCTCTGCTTCACATAATATGCTATTATGTTCCTCCATCTTTTGTAAGCTTTCTAGTGCTGTTCTATGTTGAGTCAAAGCCCTTAGAAGATAAATATTTTTTATCAAATCAGAAAAATCTGATGAATTTTCAGCTATTGCTGTGCACTTCAGGCAATCCATTCCTATTCTTTCACCTTTGCAGGCTTCATGAAAAGCATTTATGCTCTCTACATTTTCAAACTCATTTTCACCTATTGCTGTCTCCTCTGGAGAGGAATGGCTTTTTCCTAAAGGATAGACAGAACTTCTGGAAATCAGAGCATCTTCCTTATGTGACATACCAAATACCTTTTGATGGTGTTCTTCAACGTATTGGAATGAGTCACAGATAGGATCAGATTTTTGTGACAAAGCCAGCAAAGGACTACCTGGTTTAATGTCATTACTCTTAGCACCCCAAAAGTGTTCTAAACCAACATCTGGGGATTTCATGCATCCAAGCTGTATGAAATCTTCATTAGTCCTTTTGTCCATTGCAGAAATTATTCTGCTGGTAGAAATACATGAAATACTTTCAGTTTCCTCAAACATAGTGATTTTAGGGTGACATTTATTAACATTTGTGTCACCAGGCAAAAGATCAGAGTGCTTGCTTTCTGTCCATGACATAGCATTAATGGTATGTGCTGCACAGCCATCAAGATCCTTCTTATTGTTTGTGGCTTCAATACTTAATTGACTTTCATTAATCTCTTTTACATTGTGTCTATCATCCAAAAGCCTCACTTCAATTCTGGTCTGGTTTGCAGAGTGTTCTGCAGTTCTCCCTGTATCTCCGACACTGTTGTCCCAAAGCTGAGATGGGATACTCCCACTGCAGTGAATTCCATCATTCTCTCCATCAAATGTTGAACATTTGACTTCTTCATTTTTACTGTGTGTCATTACATCACAGCAAGAATGAAGCCTCAACGCAGTATCTTGTCCTACATCTTCTCCCTTTAAGCAATCAGGACTTTGTAAAAGCATATCTCCTTCAGGGAGCTTATTCACATCTCCTTCACACAGGTCTTCATTGTCTGTGTCATTAAAATCAAAAGCCGCCATTAGATTAAAGTTTACCTCTATCACCTGCTCATCTGGAGCACAGTCTTTGTCATGCATACTTAATTCCTCCTTTACAGTCCCAGTTTCAGTCAACTGTACATCCACAGAGAGCTCCAAGTCACTAGGCACTCTTTCTGAATTTTGTCTTGGCTGAAGCTCACTTTGCAAATTCGCAGATGAATTCTCCTTAAGACCGTTAGTCACTGAATGCTCCCTGTACCTGGAGAGATTTTTTTCAAAGATGATTGGACTTGCTGCACATGAAGTGTCATTTGAGGATGGGACAAACTGACTGTCAGTCATTCTACTCATGGTGGATTCAGGCAGGAAGCAACTATTTGTATTGCAAGAATCTTGTAAATCTTGACTTAAATTATTTGCCTTTTTGTTACATCTCTGTCCTGTGATTTCATTACCACAAGGTTGTTCAGCTGAATCCAGAAGCATTTCAGTATTCCATTCCTTTTTATCATTTACAGTTCCCTCCATAAAAGGCAGGTGCTGAATATTTTGAATGAGTCTTTTGGCAGGATTGCCTGAAAAAGCAGGTAGGGTTGTGCTTGTTTGGTTACACAAACTCTCTGCATCTTCTGATGCCGGAAACCTAGAAAGACATTCTGTGGCTTCAGACTTTGTTTGCTCTCTACATATTTGTGCCGGTTTAGACTTCAGAAGAGCTAGTATCTGTGCCGTGCTCCTGATGTTTTGTGACACTGCCCTGTGACCAGCTGTGTGACTACTAGATTTGGTGTGCCCAGTAATTAGAGATTCTGGCTTCACAACAGACTGATCAGAGTTTTGCTCCTCTGTCTCCTTACACCTGTCAAGAAACGGAGCTGAAAACACTGAGGAGAGAGTCATGTGTTCTCTATCATCATCCGTACATGCATCTTTGTGAAAGTCTGCAGATAGATTTGTTTCTGTATCCTTCTTGCAAATAGTAGAAAATAAGGGAGAGGTAATATAAAATTTGGATGGAAAAGTACCCTGACACTGCTTAGATAAAGGCAGTATTGTTTTTTCTTCATCTTCTGTTGTTGACATTTTCTTTTCAACTTGACGTGGCCCTTGGAAACCCTAGGAGAGAAATTTTTAATTAATTCTACTCAGAAATCAACTTCACATTTTGTAATCAAATGTTGAAAATAAGGCACACTCCATAAAATATATTCAAGCAGCACATGATGATTCCACAGGTGTATGCAAATAATCTCAAGCCCTTGCTATTTTCACTGCAGCCTTAGCAATAGTGATCCTACTAAACCAAATAGATTTAGTGAACTCTGGAAAAAGTAACTACTGGTAACACATTCTGACTCATAGTTACAAAAAAGAAGACAGACATTGTCACTATATTTACCATTCATTAAAAGATGTGCCCTTTGTGTTTTAAAATGCATGTTAATGTCAGACATAACTTCTGAAAAAAAAGACATACTGTAAACTTCCTTTTCAAGCCAACAGACAGATGCCTTGGAGGTAGAACACCAGGTTTTACACCATTACGATCCACTGCTGGAGTTTCTGCTTTCCTTGGCTGACCTTCAACAGATTTTTCATCCACTTTTATTGCTTCAACTTCGATCAAATATCGTTCACTTTCTAAATTATCTCCAGCATTCACCTAGAAAAGGGAAAGCAGCAGTGTAAACATAATAGTGCTATACAAAAAACTAGAAGAGTCTTTTAAATGTTGTGATACAGATATGTGAAAATTACAGAAATTTACACCCAGTATATCACAGCTGCCATATAAATATTTAGATTAAAATATACATATACCAGAAAGCATTAGCACTTAGCTTCAAATTATGCTTATTTAATACATCACTGCAATATACTGCTTTTACCCCAAAGGAATAAAATTCCATAAATCCTCTACACTAGTTCTGGAAAAAACAATAATAAGACTTATCAATAAATAGAAGCTGTTTTCACTTTCCATTATTTGCATTGCAGCAGACTCTCACATCCACAGTAAGTACTACCTTAATCACCAAATGAGTTTGAAATGCTTCCTGAAACAAAAAAACACAATCATAAGCATAAAAATTTAAAAAAATCCAAACAAAATATACCTGAGATTTTATAAAAATACTCTCCAAACATTGTCCTTTATCATCAAACAAGGTAGCCTGCAATGAAAAAAAAAGAATTTTAATTAACTAGTTTTATTTCATAGATCAACTAGATTGCCACTGACAGTCCAGCAGTAGCAAATGATATTAAATCTGACAGTATCAAATATGAGTTGTTCACCGTATTTCTTCCAGTTCTAATCCTCAGAATTCCATCTTGCCACGTTTTTGACTTTTTCATTTTTTGGTGAGTGTATAATACCTGTTTAAAGGTGTAAAACATTGAAATAATAAGTAAGACAATGTTTAAATAATACAGCAGCTATACTGTCTTTCAATTTATTTCTACTTAATTGTACACAGTATTAAAAATCACTTACAGTAAATTCTTGAGAAGCCATTGCTTTGGCAAAACAGTCATCCAACAGCTTATTTCACAAATATTCACATCTTCATACAGTCTAAGAGACAGGTAAATGTTCAGAATCCACCAGAGCTGTGAGGGAAATCTATTGACAAAAAAAAAATGCCAGTTCACTTTCCCCCGCCTCAAAAGAAGAGAGCTAGATGCAAGGCAACGTTAAAACAGGGGGGTACAGCTGATGTAGGCATTTTAAAGACAAACCTTGAAAATAATGCAAAGACTGCCGGCAAAAAAATGGCATTTTTATAGATGCCAACATATTCTCTAACCTTTGGGGGGATTCATTCATTTAAATGAATGACTGGCAACTCTGAAAACTCCAGTGATCATACTGCTATTTAGAATTAAATTATCCTAAATGTGTTTACTTGTGGAAAAAAAAATACCATAGAAGCTATTAACAGTATAACTTTGTCACAAGTTTACTGGCTCTGGACTTGGTCATGCATGCTTAATTCATATTAAAGATAACGGACTCTCAAACCAGCCACCCATGAAGTCAATCCTCTTTGCATATTTAAAGTTAGCACACAATAACATTTAAAATAGCCTTTGATGACGAAACCAGGAACAAATAATTATAAAAGCAACCCATCGTCAGAAGCTGTGATTTGCTGCTGTACCTACTGGCTTATTTTTGATCAGTACTGTGATTTGCATCAGTGTTTGGAGAGCTGCACCTGTGACCCTCCTTAGTTCAATCAGTTAACAGCACTGCAAAGAAAACAATGACAAGAGACAAGGTTGCAGCTTCTCTTACACTGTAGATTAGTGAGAAGCAGTTCATATTAAGAAGGGAGCAATATTCCCCCTGTTTCTTATGGCTGCCACCTTCTTGACAGACCCCAGGTGTCTAGGAAATGGACACCCTTAAAGGACACGGAACTGCTCCTTTAGCTATTAAAAGCAGCTGGATAAATGTAAACACTTGCTATAATTTAATATTTTTTAAGATGAAAGAAGGCAGATTTAGATTAGACGTTAGGAAGAAATGTTTTCCTGTGAGGGTGGTGAGGCAGTGGCCCAGGTTGCCCAGAGAAGCTGTGGATGCCCCATCCCTGGAGGGGTTCAAGGCCAGGCTGGATGAGGCTTTGAGCAACCTGGGCTAGTGGGAGGTGTCCCTGCCCATGGCAGGGGGTGGAACTGGATGATCTTTAAGGTCCCTTCCCACCCAAACCATCCTATGGTGCTATAAAAACACCGAACACCACGGGAACAGGGATGACTGCGAACGCTGCCAGCACACATCCCCACAGCCCTGGGGCACCTGCTGTCCCCACGCCCCCCGGACAGGCTCACCGAGCCCTGCTCTGCCCACCCGCCGCCCCTCAGCATTTCCTCAGTACGGCGGCACCTGACCAGAGGCCACCCCCCGGGGACGCTCACCGCCGCGGCAGGACGGGCCCCGCCACACCCCCCTCAGGGCAGCCCACCGCCCCCGCCAGCGTCCCCCGGCCCCAGCACAGACCTCGGGCCGGGCCGCTCCTCAGCTGTGCAGCAGGTTAGCGGCTGTCACTGCGGCTGACAGACCCGGCGGACACCCCGTCCCTACACACCTCTCCCGGACACCGCCGCCTTCCTTCCCCGCGTTCGAAACTTCCCACCGCAGCCGGCGTGACGTCACAGCGCACCGACGGCCGCGAGGAAAGCCCCCGCCTCACACGCCCCGCCCCCCCGCCCGCCTGGAGGAAATCACGTGCCCGCAGACAGGCGGGCGGCAGTTCCTGCCCTTGCGCATGCGCGGGTGGCGCCGCGGGGCTTTTCTCCCTGCGGGGGTCGCGCGTCGCGCCGGGATTGACGGCGGTGGGGCCGCGGTAGGGGGGCAGGGCTGCGGTGGCCCGGTGTCCCCGCGGTGACGTCGCCTGGCGAACCCCTGCGGGCGCGGCGGCAGGTCAGTGGCGCNCCCTCCCTCCGCCTCAGCCGCCGGGCGCATGCGCGGGGCGCGCCTCGTGCGGCGGGGCGAGGCGAGGCGGCGTCCGTTGGGCTGGGGGGTGCGCGTGCCGGGCGGTTGGCCGGGCCCCTCAGCCGCAGGGCGGGAACCGGCTCGTCAGGGTGGCGTCGCTCCCTGTGTGGCCCCCGCAGGTACCGCTGCTCGTGCCCTGAGATGGTAACCCGGCCTCACCTGGAGCGGCTCTCTGCCCCCGTGCCCGGTTACTGGCCGTCGTTCCTGCCCGGTCCCCGCTTTTCTGGCTGTGTGGCACCTTCGCGAGGGTTTCCAGCCGCCCTCAACGTCTCCCCTTAGGCCGTGGTGCTGCAGCCCTCAGAGCCCGACTGGTGGCTTTGCCCTCAGGTGAAGCGGAGGCCGTGATGCTGGCTGGGTGCCTTCACACGGGGGCAGGACCTAGCACCTTGAGGAGAGGGCCCCATGTTGTGGGGGAATGTGGGGAGCAGCCGGCTTTGGGCTGGCGTTGCATGCTCACTATTGTTTCTTAATGCATACAAGGTCCATGAGCAAATGCAGCAGCAGGGTTGAAACCTGTAGCGGTCAGTACCTGTGCAACTAGCAAACATATGGTGGCCAGCCTCCTTAGGAACTGGGATTTAGACAGTTGCTAAACTGGCAAAGATTAAATCGGGGCTAGAAAGATCTGTTTTGTATTGTGTGTCTCCCCTTTGTTTGAAGGGTAAAGATGAGGTTCTTCTGCGGTTGTGCAGTGCTTCTGGGTTGGTCTGTGTGCACCTGCTAATAGGGCTGTAGAATGCATTCCCTTTATACCCACCTCTGTCCTGCTCCCAAGTGCTTATTCCTGCTGCTTCCCTTCATCAGCTTTGCTGCTTATTCTGTTCCTTAATGAGTCGGTTTAACCCACTCATCCAGCAGGAAAGAACCACAGAATAGTGAGTTACTTCAGAGGTCACAGAGTAAACTGGCTCACCAGAGGGTGAGGTGCTCTGAGGGAGGACTGTGTAGCAAGTAAGATGAGCGAGCTGGGCTGCTCTTTTGGTGTTAGTGAACTGTTGGTTCATATAGCTGAATCCATCTAACCATAGTCTCATGCTGTGGGCCTGCATTTTATTAAAAATGTACTTTCTGCCTCCTGTCATGGCAGAGGAAAGGGCTAACCATGGCAGGTCTGACACAGCGGGGTCTGCCTATGTCTGGAAACGCCTATCACTGTCGTATGTAAGCAAAGACTTGTCTGTGAGCACACTGGTTTCATGACATCTCTTGAATGCCTTAAATGTAGGTTAAAAATGAGGTACTGGTTTCATTGTTTAAAATGGAGGGGAAACCAAGAGGTTCTCTGTTTTTAGGTTATGAAGAAAGGTTTGCTAGTCCCGATGTAATAACTTCTGTCTGTTCTTAGCTGGCTTTCCTTTGAGTGAAATTACAGGGCAGGATAGGAAGTTGAACTGCTGTAACTCTGCCTGTGTGTATGTTAGAGTAAGAATACTCAAGGTGGATTACAGAATGTGTCTTTGAAAGTAGTTTAATGTTTGCTGAATACTTGCATGTATTTTGGAGTAAATGCCTGGGAAGAGGAAGTGCTGCTACTGGCTATGTGGAAACATTTTCACAGTATAAAAAGTATTTTGAATTCTTCTTTTTCCTCCCCCCCTTGCCGCATTTTGCTGTTTAAAATGCTCAAAGCAAGCAAGCATTTGCATCGATGCTTAATATAAATATTCTTTTATAACTGGAACTCTGGTTTACAGTTAAATATTGTGATGTTTTTCTAGGTCTTTATAACAAAGTTGAGTTCGGAACTTGGCTATGTAGAGGTTAGCACAGGCGTATTTAATGTTTGCCTTTTTAGGTGTATAGATAAATTACTATAGGTTTGTGCGGATCTGTTTTACTTTATATTGTCTTTGCTTTACTAGAGTACCCTCCCGCTACTTAGTTGTCCTTACGTTTCCTGCTTTCACCCTTGCATGTAGAGACTGTCGCATTATTTCATTGGAGGAAAACTAAGGGACAGAATTTGTTTTACTTTAACAGAGTGAAATTTTCACCCTGCTTTTGCTTTCTTCTGATTTTGTTTGTCAAGGTAGTGCTTGCAGCTATGAGGCTGGCAGTGTAAGAGTTGGCTGGTCAACAGAAATGCCGAGTGTCTCATACCTTGGTGTTGCAGAGCTCATTGAGTTGAGTTTTGCAAGAGTAATTACAAATTAAGAGAATACCAACAAAAAAGGCAAGTGCTTTGAGTTATTAATACACTTAAAGTATTTTCTTATATCCTGAGTTTTAATCTAGTGTTCCCTCAGATATGAGTATTTCACTACTAAATGTAAGATTGTATACAGATTCTAATTATAGATTCATAGCTGACACTTGCTCTGACTCTGTATTTCTAATCTTCCCCAAAGTAATTTTCTCAAAGCTTCATTCCTGAAACAGCAGGACAAACTGGGGGGAGGAGCAGCCCAGAATACAGCTTGCAGCTGTTACTCTTTCCTTTTAAGCTTGAATAAGAACTTCTGTCTTGGGAAGGAAGTCCCAAGGCTCAGCAACTCAAAATGCATGAAACACTTAAATGGCTTCTTAAAATAAAGCTTTGCTATACGTGAGCCACATTCATTATATGCCAGTGTGATCACTGAATACTGTTCAGCCAATAAAAGTATCCTGTGTTGATGCTTTGCCTTTAATGATGCAACTCACTGTAGCCCTCAGCTAAGTAGTATATTGTTCTCCTGATTATTAATATAAATATCTTGCTGAAGGGCTTGAATGGAGCTTGAACTTCTGCTTTAGTTGGGAGTTTTACCTGGCTTATCTTTTCAAGGTAATTGTTGACCTTTCCCTATCTTGAGTAGCCTGCTCACAGCAGGGAGAGAAACTGATATCTGCCTAAGAAAGCCTGATTTGCACAATAGTTTGAAGACCATTTCCATTTTTGTCATCCTGTTGCAGAGGTGAGCTTCCTCTCTGATGGCTGTACTCACCTTTCCTTGTGTGTTGCCCTGGCAGAGAGCTGAGAATTCTTTCATATGGTGATTGCTACCTTAATTACTTTAATTTTTGTGTTAATTTCATTTTCAAAAAGCTGTCTGCTTTTGGCAGTATTGCTTTGTTTTGCTCATGTAAAATTTAGTGTGGTGACTGGCAGTTTTCCAGGAGGACTGACTAGCTACAGCAATTTGAAATAACGAAAAAGATGAATTGATCTATGAAAAAGAGTTTTTTATTTTTCAAGGTAAATCTGTATATTCAAGTCACTTCCCTCTATTTAATTTCTAGGGGCCTGATTCAGAGGTTCTGATAAAACTTGTTTTGCCTTTAAAATTAGTGACAGTTGATGAAAGACCCCTAACCAATGAGAGGAAAAATGTGTAGCACATACTGATTGCTACATGGCCTTGCAAGAAAGGTAGTAACTAGTGGGCTCACTCTACTTTTAGCTTTTACACAGAGCAACAAATGTACTAAGAATGTGTTAGAACATATTCAGAGACAGAATTGAAAGATTTTGAATCAGTGCTCTTTGGTAGGCCCTTGGCAATTGACAGAGTAAGTGGTTTGTATTTTTGACATAACAAAGACAACTTTTAAAAACAAACATTACCAGACCTGCCATGAATACCAACTGTGTGTTTAAGTATATCTTTACATTGTATTTATTTATAAAGATTAATAGATGCTTCTCATTTGGAGGCCATACCATAATTTTTTGCAGTGAGCTCTTCAGCTGCTCTGTGTGTGTGTGTGTCAGTGTAACCTGTTTGCAAACACTGGATGTATGATATATGCCTGTTGAATATGGTCATTTTGCTGGCCTTTTCAGAAGCCACCTGTATAATCCTTTTTTTTTTTTTTTTTT
>VZTO01016777.1:37590-56081 GCA_013400615.1 Syrrhaptes paradoxus | reverse complement strand
AGTAATACTGGAGTTTTTAAAATTTTGTGACAGATTAATTTTGAAGGAATTAATCTTCAAAAACAACCCATGACATCTGAGTAATTTGATATGCAGGCTAAGAATCACTTTTACAACTAATATTTATTTTTCAGAAAGAAGAAATAGTATGATATTATCACTCGACTGATTTTTATTTTGGAATAGACAGAACTGTATAGTCTAATTCTCAGCATTGCTTTTCAATGCAGAGTATTGATGGAAAAAATAGCATGAACAGTTTGTCAAACTAAAAAAAAGACACATATAAGATGCACCTTCAGAGTATGGAATCATTTGAGAAGAGATTTTAACATTTGTAGATTTTTAAAACTTTTCTCATTTTATTATTCCAGCATGAATTGGCTTTGGGAATTCAGGGCTCAGCGACACATGATAGACGGAAGATGGTGTGACTGTAAACTTCCCAATTCTAAGGTATTTTTGCATTTATTGCTTAATTTTCTNTATGGTTATATGTCATATAGAAAATATGACTTGGATTTATAGAATAAATTCACATTTTTTATTCCTTGCCTTACACCTCTAGAATGATTTTACTCTAGTTGTATATGCTTTTAGAGTAAAAGCTACCAGCCTTCCTAATACATATGTATACTTCAAATTACGTCCTGTCATGCAGGTGGAGGCAGTGACATACACAGAGACAAGCATACACATGCCACTCTGTCACAGTCTTGCCAGTAGTACATTTGAACTGAACACTTCCAACAGTAACATTATTCCTGGAACTACTGTCTTCTGGGAATACAGTCAAAGCTAGGGCCATAAAAGTAGTAGAAAGATAATACATCTAACAAAAAGAAAAAAGTTCTGATCCCAGGCAGAAGCTGCATAGCTGATGCTAGCTTTCTGTGATAATTGCGTGGCCCAAATCACATTAGTGTCAGCTCAGTTTAGGTGAGAATCAAGTTTTGCCCTCTACTGCCTGTCACCTACTGCTGGTGATGTGCCAGTGCTCCCAACCAGAGGGAACATTCTTACAGTTCAAGTAATAGTGCCTAAAAATGCCATTTTGAGAGCAACATGTTAGGAACAGAATTAGGTTTTTGTTGTCTTTTTTTGCAAAGAGACAGAATGTTTGCAACATAACAGCACTTAATTTATGGGATTACACCAAAACTGAATCCCAACCTTTCTGTTATTTTAGAGTCTTCCAGTAGTTTTTATTTATTTTGAAATACATAATCTGAAAATCATATAGAACTGACCTGAAGACCTTTAGAGAATAGGTCCCCTAAATGTATGGTTGATAATCTAAGGAAGCTTGGTGCTCACAACTCCTGTTGATACAGCTCTTTTAAGTCATGGTTTCAGAATACCTTATAGTCTTTTTTTTTTTTTTTTTTTTTACATTTTTCCCACCTCCCACTGCCTATAAACAAAGAATACGTGGAAAGAAACATTCATCCGAACCGTTTACAAAAAGTCCCCAATGGAGTTCAGTTTGACTTTTGGCTAGAGGCCTAGAGAGGTAAGGCAGCCTTGTGCTTTTAAAATGTTGATTGGATTGACAAACAAGAGTTCAGCTCCCTGTTCTATCACATAAATCCTGTGTGACCATGGGCAAATTGCTTACAAACCTACTGTGCCTCAGTTCCCTTTGTGAAAAATGTAGCTTGTAATAATTCCTTGCTTCACAGAGGTACTGTGAGGGTAAATATATCAATAATAGTGAAGCATACAAATACTCTGGTAACAAAAGTCATAGAGTACCATGGTTATTTTCTCCTCAATGGTAAACCCATTTTAAGCCAATAGCTCCCTTGTCCTATTGTAAATTGGCTCCTTTTCCATAGGTGTTGTCACAAGATCTCTCAATATGTCCTATGTGTCAATAAAGTGCTCATGCTTATTTCTCCCAAAGACTATTTCTCATTCACAATTGTACAAAAGAAAACTAAGGAAACCAGCAAAAATTAAGAGTAAAAAACCCAAGACTATAGACAAATAAAATATTGTATTAAGTTAATTATAGCAATGTCAAGGTCAGCTCTTTTTTTTGACATTGAGAGTTGATGTCTATTTTTATTTATCTCTGCTGAGAAATTAGTTCACTAGGTAACTGTAGAAGCTTGACTCTTTCAGAATATTAAAACCATTCACACAAACAAGTCTTTAACTTTCTCTACTTTCTCTTTTTGTCTTTCAGAATTTTCTTTTTCTAGGACAAATCCATCCAGGGTCATTCACTGTGCTCTTGAAAAGTTACTCTTCAAAACTCCAATTTCTAATTATGCCCTCTGTTCATTTTTAGACTCTCTATTACAATTAAATACTTGTTCTTTCAGCAGTTCTTTAGTTTTTTTTCTCACAGTTTCATCAGTTATAGGCCCTTTTGAGACTTTTTATTTTAGAGTACCGTAACCCCTTTTATTCATACTTCCTTGTAGTCTAAAAAATATCAATAGCTTATAGTCTTCATTTTGACCACCCCACCTGATTTGTGTTTTTTCAGGTGCTTTGGTTTTAGGACAGAAGTTAGAAGAGCTTGGCCTGTGGATAGGTTGCAATGGGATAGCACAGGTCTAGTAGATCTTTAGATAACCGTCTCTTTGTAGCCTTTCTCCATGTTTGTCCTATACTCAAATCCTTGCATTGTCACTTCCATACAGAAGAGTTTTGGAGAAGACAGCTCTATTACTCTCTCTTTTTTTGAAGCTCTTCTTTTTTTTTTAAAAGAATGCCTTCAGGCATGTGCAAACAGTTCCTGAGATGCTGGCCACAGGAACGCAATTAGTCCTAGCTTCCTTAGTTTAAATTACGTATGCATGGTAATCTCTCATTGGAGAAATACGACTTATTAATCAGACAAGTGACTAGAATTCATGTAGAACAG
Organism: Syrrhaptes paradoxus; assembly: GCA_013400615.1. Lineage (NCBI taxonomy): Eukaryota > Metazoa > Chordata > Aves > Pterocliformes > Pteroclidae > Syrrhaptes > Syrrhaptes paradoxus. The sequence goes on along the minus strand of VZTO01016777.1, from coordinate 53,203 downwards.
GTAAAAAGTTAAGTGTATGTTTTATCCCTGAGTGTCATAAGTAAGATTCACTCTTAATGATACATTCTATGAGCAGAATGAGGCAGAATGACATTTGTGTGATGTTGTGCCTACCAACTGGTAACCAGATGTTATTACAGACTTTACGAATTATCAAGGTTGCTTTTTGGTAGTATACTTGCTTACTACACACATATGAAGCCAAAAAGATAACCAGACTCAGATGGTCTGCAAATGTAGCTAGGGCACCAAAAATACCCAGTAACTGGCTAGGTGAGATGAGCTGTATTAAGTACTCTGCATTGGAAATTGCTTGTTTTACATTGTATCTATTTCTACTGTCATTAAAGTGGGCTGGATCTGGAATAATTCTGCTGATCTCAGAGAAACTGATTTGTGACCTTTCCACATATGTGTTTATTATCAGGGGAAGGCTCTGCATCTTTTATTAATCTACATTACTTAGTGTATTAAGGTCTAACTATAGTTTTAGAAGAAATTATGTCCTTTCCAATGTAAATGTGAAATAAACCCTGAAAACTTGTAAAATAATTATTCAGAGCCACACTTATAATCAACAGTGATGGAAAGGCTTTACTTAATATTACCACACGCAAGTGAAAGACTTAAGGCAAAAGTAATTAAGAGATGACAGAAGCAGAGTTTCTGTGACCAACATGAGATTGAACAGATGAGATTGTACATCTTATAGGAAAAAGAGGATGTAGAAAAGTTGTGAGGGCAATTAAATTTAAATTACGTAGGATGGCTGCGTTACTAAACTATTTCACAATTAATCACTGATGAACAGTCACAGGAAAATCTGGAGAAATGAGAGAGAGAGAAGCAGAAACATATCACCAGAGGACAAGATTGTGAACTACATGTGAATAAAGACAAAACACTCCTCAGTATTGATGTGCTACAGTTTAATTTGGTTTAAATTACTTTACTTCAAGCACAACTTGTAACCAGTGTGAACGTGGGTACATTTCAAAAAAATTTTCCATCATGTCTAGGAGGGAAAAAGATCTATAAAAATTCTACAGAATGGATTTTAAATATGATAATGGCATGCCCTAATGCACAGAAAGTCACAGCAGTTGTTAAAAGTGATATGAAATACATGTAGGTGAAAGTGACCACAATTTGTACATACACAGATGCTTGACTTTCAAGTGACATGGAAGTTTAGCAACACCTAGTGCCATTAGTAGGGGCATGTAGGGGTGTCACAGCTGTGGCTTTGGAACATGACTGAAGACCATATTAATTGCTCTTTTGACTACTATTGTATTTTTGCTATTTTTTTAAAAAAAACCTTACCTTTAAAGTTAGAATTTCAACTGATGTTATTTTTCAGGTGGAATTATAGTTGTTTTCTTTCTCTCTCTTCAGGTGCAATAATAATAAATAGAAAAATACCTTGCAGAAAATGTTCCAGTGTTTTGGATAGCAATGTTTCTATTTTTATTTCTTTGCTCTGAAAAAAATTTTAGAGTATTCTTTGCAAATCAGTTATTTTCTTTGTACTTAATTTCCTAATATATACAGATAAAGCACTTTCAGCTTGTAGAAAAGTTTTGCTGACAGTTAGATTAAAGGTTATAGGTACTCATATGCAAGGTGCCATACTAAAGAACACACATGATAGAAATTAAACTAAACTGCAGGATGCAAACTAGAGCTTTTCAACACACACAGGACAGTTTTGAGACTCAAATTACTGGTGCCTGTTTTACTTTGTCGAAGCATTGCACATGTTACTATTAATGACAGGGTTATGTATGTCACAAGTGGTTCCCTCTAACTTGCATCTACAGGGTCTGTGTGATTATGATTCTGTTATGACAAAGATAAGACATATATGTGATTTCCTTATCAGTGAAGGCTGTAGAGCTATTGCATTTAAATTATGATTAATATGAGTAAAATGGAATGGATTTAATGTTAGGTTTGCTATTTGTTGTTTTAATCAATTTAAAATTTTACAAAGATTGCATTTGGGCCCAGAGAGATCTTAATCTTGGTAGGTCCCAGCTGGGGGATATTTTTATAAGGTTTTTACTGTTCAGCTATTGCAATGTCTTTTACCTTAATTATTTTTGTTATCAAATTTAAGTTAATCTAAGTGGTGATTATAAATACAGATATTAAATATAGAAACTATAATTAATGTGATTAAAATTTAGCTTCCATGACTTTCGTCTTTCAGTCCAGAAACTGTGATTAATGGAGTTGCCACAGGGTGAAAACTCTGAAGTCAGTGCAGAGTCAACAAAGCAATTAATTTGCCTTTTTTTAGTACTATATGCCCGGTTGAAGACTGTTAATCTGAACAAAGGCTATATTGAGTATAATGTGAATCCACTGGCTATGAATTTCTCTAGCAGTGCTTTGTTTTCTCAAATACTTGTAATCAAATACTTGCAGTCTTTTACTTCCAGAAATCAGTGCTTTGCTTGAGATATGTTCCTAATAGAGCTGATCAAGTACTGCTTTAGGGAGGATAATTTTGTCCCTGCTGCCACAAGTACTCATGGTTTGGCATCACTTGCTGTCGTTTTTCTTCATACTTTATCATCTCTTCCATTGATTTTCAGATCTGTATCTTAGTAGACTTGTCTACATACATTGAGATTGTTTCAGCATTAAGGGTGAAACAGGTCACTTGTCCTCTGGACTCGTAGTGCACACTCCTTCATTGGGAGATCTGCATTTCATTACTTGTGGTAGCTTTCACGTATCTACTGGACTGCAAAGTCTGAGAAGGAGAGGTCTCAATACGTTGAGATCTGTTGAGATCCTGTGCACTCCTGTTTCCTGTAATTTTCTATTTCCGTTTCTTCTTAAAGAAGGAGGGGGCAGAAAGAGTGTCTTTTTAATTGGTCCTTTAGAAATTAGTTTTCGTGGGTTAAGCAGAGGAGAGTTAATTTTTTTTTCCTTTCTTCCTTCTCTTCATAAATAGTTAGCCACAATTTGATATAGTCTATACTATCCATTAAAGTAATGTGGTGGGTTGGCCCTTGGCTGGGGGTCAAACTACACACACCCGCTCACACAGTCCCTGCCCCCACCCAGTCATAGGGGAGAGAATTAAAGAGGTAAATGGCAAAGAAGACTTGTGGGTTGAGATAAGGACAATTTAATAACTAAACTACAATAATATTGGAAATAATACTATATACAAATATGCAATGTAATACACAATAATTCTGCCCCTCCCCACCTGATGACCAAATGCCCAGCCCACTCCCGGCCAATGACCCTGGAAGAGGGAGGGAATGGGTGATACACAATGATACTGCCCCCCCCCCCAAAAGGCTCAGCCTGTTGCCAGCTAATGATCCCCAGAAACCGCACTCACGATTCCCCCAAAAGGGGGGGGGGAAGAGGGGGAAGGGGGGGTGCGCCTCTCCCGGAGGCACTCACGGAACGGAGATAACAGCTCAAGCGTCTCAGGCCGAGCGCTGACCGAAGCAGGGGAAAAAGAAACAGCTATTGATCCCCCTGGGGAGGGAGGATCCCAAAACTCACGGAACAGAGATAACGAGCGTCCTGGTGCGAGAGCTAATGGCTTCTGGGGGGGGAAGGCCTTGGGAGAGCGAATGCGAGATGATCTGGAGCCCAAGGGAAGTGAAAAGGGAGCTCTCCCGGAAGGGTCCTCACCTATATACTGGGTATGACGTGCATGGGATGGAATAATTGGTCAGTCTGCTTCTCAATCTTGACCTAAAAGCAAATCCCAAACTAGAAGCCGGACTGTCTCTCCCCCCTCCCCTGCTCTGTCTGTGGAGAGGAGAGAGGCTGAATGTATTTGTCCTTGAGAGTATCCTAGCAATAACTATAAACATTCTTTTCTTATCAGTTTTCTCCTGAGGAGGAATCCAAAACATAGCTTCTTGCTAACTATTTATGAAGAGAAGGAAGAAAGAAAAAAAAATTAACTCTCCTCTGCTTAACCCACGACACAAATCACAATGAGTCCTGCACAGTGTTTACGAAGGCTAAAATCTTATACATTGTCATTATTTCCAAGATACAGTAAAAAAAAAGAATAAAAAAAAGAAAAAAAAAGAAAAAATGAAAAAAAAGAAAAAATGTAATTCAAGACTTACTCCTCTAACACATGCTGAGTTAGTAAGCCAACTCAAGCATATTTACGTTGTTTCACTACAACACAATACAATACAAGATATTAAGTTTTTAGTACTCTACTGTTAAAGATCACATCTATGTCTATTATTAAACCCATGAATAATATGCCAGCTGGCACTATCCAGCTATTGGTCCAGATAGTTGATTTTTAAATTAAACCTTCTATTTTTCTTACTAGCTTTTGCTGTAAACAAAAGCTTTGTGTCAAATTGCAGTTCAGTAGCCATTGTATCTTTCACTTTGTGATAATGCCATAAATTGTTTATGGGTATATTATTTAAACTCAGCAACATAATTCCATGATGATGCTTTGCTCATGCAACATGTAACTCATAGTTACATAAAATTACATCATTTGTGTAATGCAATTTCTATGAAATTTGATCCAAATTAAATTAACTGATATTTGTAAATTTTGCACTTCTGACAAATTTTGCTGCCAAGATGTTGTTTGGAAGCTTTATTTTCCTGTAAAAATGTAGAAAGAAGCTTGAAGATGGTTATCCATTCTCATGGGTTTATTGTGTGACAATTAGTTAATACATGTACTTAATATATTCAACTTTGAATTTCTGTGGTACTCTGCTTCTGTAAAATTATTCCAAATCCCTTCATCTATGAAATACAAATCCACTGAAATTAGTAGCAGAAGACAAAGCACAATCCACAGAAGTTCCAAATCCCACCCTCAATGCTATACCAGAAAGGATGATTAAGTAATGATGCTTAATAGAAAATAGCATTATTACTATCTAGTAAAAATAAATATCAAGATAAGAATGGATTTTGGTACCTGTGCTTATTTCAGGCTTTGCCACTAGTCTACTGAGGGACTTCCATTCAGGGTAAAGCTGTTAGCCTTCACAGCCAGCAGGGAAGAATAAGAGTTGGAATTTGGTATAAAGGATAGCTCCTTCAAGAGAAGGATGTCCCACTGTCCCATTTAGAAAATATGTTCTGGCTTCAAAGCTTTTATTCAAGGTGTGTTCTGCACACAGATGTGAGGTACAAACAAATGTAGAGTGGTGGAAATATCCAAATAAACAAACAATAAGCAAATTGATTCTTTATAACTGTCAGGATTCTGCCCTCCCCTTAAGTAAATAACGTTAAGCTATCATAGAAACTGTGTCTTTCAAAACATAGCACCTTTACAGATGTGCATAATAAATTATTCCTGACTGCATGCTATCCCTAGTTTATTCAAAACATATGCCTGTGCTGAATCTGATACTTTCTTTAGCATGGACACAACTCTTACAGACAGGTGTGATTGCAAAGAGCATGTTTGATACATAATTTTGGAATCTTTGCATGTAGCATACCAAGTATTTAAAGTACAGATATGGGAAATAGCTTTTTCGCTCTGGCTATAAGACTTTTTCAGAATGCTTCATTAAGAAAGCAGCAACAGTCCCCTTCTCTCCATCTTCTATTAGATTTATTACACCCTTGTCGTGGAGATATTAACTGCTTATCAATGCAAAATTTCAACTGTTTCAAGTTGTTCTCTGTACAAAAAAGGTATTTGTCAGGTTAGGATGGTTTAAAAACTGTAGGATTAGTTGTAATTACATTTGGTTTGGCAAGCTAGGATTGGCAAGGATTTTTGGTAAAAAATAAATATGAGAGAGAATTCATGCAAAATAGTGAATGATATCTGGAAGAAGTGGGGCCGAAGGGAATCAAAGCTGCTCAGTACTTTCAGTGATTGCTCATAGGCCAAATCAAATGTTTAACACAAAGATTATGGATGTGTTTAATTTTCATGGCTTTCTGCTGTGCTCCATCTCAACTGTAAAAATCCATACATTCTTTACTTTTTGTGGGTTTTGAGGTTTGCTGCCCTTCATTTTGCAAATCCCACATTATGTTAAATTTCTGATAATTTTGCTATGTATCGCTTGGCACTTCTCTTAGGCCAGAAGAGTTCTAGGCTGACAGATAATGACTAGCTATTAATTTAAGACTTTATAAAAAAAAATTGTTTTTGTAAAAAGTAAAAGCACAGGCTCTAAGGTGTGTAAATTGGTATGAATGAGTATAAAAGATGCTATATTGCCATTTGCTCTAGATTAGACATTTCTTTTGGAATGTTTAATGAAAACGGAAGGTAGGCTATGTTATGTCAAGTTTATAGAAACTTTGTTCATAAAATAGCACTTCAAATATAGAATAGACAGTTCTTTCACATACTTACATTTCTTATTAGCTGTAAAATGCAGAGATGGAGACATCTTCCTGCTGACTTGCAGTAGGCAATAGCTCATTTTAAGTGAGAATACAGCATAATATAATTTATGCATGTCAAGCTCCACATACTGTAATATCTGGGGCAGTCCAAAAAGCTCTGAATGCCTTGAAGATCAGAATAGGACAACATTTTAATCATCTGGTAATTCTCCACTGGACAAGTCTTTTCTGTTTTATCCTTAGCAGAGATGGCATAACTAACATTTTTTGATGTTTTTTGACAACTATAATACTTAAGTAGCTCCAACATTCATCTCTATCTATCCCGGCCTCTCTGTCCCATGCACTACTTTATTTTACTCTTTGGGAGTTAGTGACATACTTTTTGAGGTTTTGAAGATGATCGTTTACTAAATAACACACTCCTCGGATTCCCCTCAGATCACTGCTTGAAGACCCATTCCTGCAGTTTATTGGGGGTTGTTTGAAAGATACTAAGCAGTTCAATGTCCACAATGAGCTCCTCAGAAAAAAAAGTGGTAGTACATTATGAGAACTTCTCAGATGTCTGAAAAGTATTTTGGAAAAATACTGTATTTAGCAATAACCCCAAATTAGGTGTCGTTAAGATTCTCACTGTGGTCCCTTACTATCAATAAGCTCGCGTATTGAAAACTCACTTCATTTTTATGATTTCCCTTCTGTCTTGAGAAGTCCATTTTACTCTGGCAGTAGTATTGCTACTTAGAAATTGCAGGTTACACACACAGAGCTTGTTTTTACTCACATTCTGTGAAGTAAAAACAGGTTAAACCTGCTTCCTAGGATACTGTTGGCTTCCCAATTTAATAATATTTTCCCATCAGTACTCTCTCTTTGTCCAGAAATGCATTCTAGTAAAACTGGCTTAATTATTTGGAAATCACATTGCCTTTGGGGATCTATCTGAATGCATAGAGCTCATTAAAAGTTCATCTAAACACTTTGGTTTCTTTGACACCAACACAGTTAGATAAGCCCATTTAAAGAAAACCATGTCAAAATGTCTGTCTGCTTGAATTTTCTAAGCTGTATTCTTTCACAGGATTATTGCTTGTGAAAGCCTCTTTTATTAACTAAAAGACCATTTTATTGCACACTTCTGTGCAGCAGTACCCATCCTCAGGTGGGTTTGGCTCATATGGTCTGTAGAAGAGCCACAAGAATCCTGCCACATTGTTTTAAAATAACATAAAGGTAATATTTGCATTACATGATTTATTTAGGCTTTAGTGTGTTTTATCTTCAGGAACAGTTTCTAAAGTGAGGACTTTTCTACATTTCTGCATTCTGTTAACTTCTTTTTTTTAGTGTTGTCTTGTGTGGTTTCTTAAATTCTTTCAGGTTTTTGACTGAATCTTTTATCTTAACTAAATTTTCTCCAAAATATTGACCTTCTTAGAAAGTCGGCGCTAAAGACTTTGCATTAGACATCTATTTTAGTTCTAAGAATCTGTAGAAAATTATCTGGACAAATTGTACTATAGAAGAATTTCAGTATTTGTAAAATTTTCTGGAGCATCCATAGTCTTGATAAAATGAACTTAAAAGTTTCAAGATTTAGCTGCTCCCTGGATGAATATGCTTTTTAGCAAATTAACTAATTCAAAGAGATAAAATTGGTAGTATTTATGGAAGAAGATTAAATTTTGGAAAATAATTTTCTCCTGACTAATCCAACAAAACCTTTTTTGATTGCATAAAGATATCTATTTTTTTTGGTTGCATGAAGACAGATATTTAAGTCATCAGCAAGTTAAGACTTGTCAATCATTTTTTTCCACATTTTTTTATTAGTGCTTACACAGATAAATGTTTTGTTTTCTCATTATATCTCTAACTGCATGAACATAATATGAATGTCATAAAAAATACCCTAAAGAGCTTCTGAGATTCTGTCTGACTCTGTCTGGGGAAAGGAAAGAGCGTAACAACAATGTCTTGGAGCATGAAAGAGAGCATGAAAAATGTCTCCTACAAACAAGATTGTAGATTTTTACAAAGGGGTAAACCCTAACTTGTCTAGATCAAAAGATCTAAGTATCATGAGATGAACAGAAACTAGATTAACATAAAATATATTAAAGACAGTTAATGCATCAAGTACATAAACTATCTTATTTTACATACCATAGAGATGGGTTTTGGGGCCTGTCCTGTTTAAAATCTTTATCGATGACCTGGATGAGGGGATTGAGTGCTCCCTCAGTAAGTTTTATGATGATACCAAATTGAGGGGGTGTGTTGACTTCCTTGAGGTTACGAAGGCTTTGAAGAGGGATCTGGACAGGCTGGACCCATGGGCTGAGGCCAATTGTATGAGGCCATATGTATAAAGCCAAGTGCTGGGTCCTGCACTTTGGTCACAACAACCCCCTGCAACGCTACAGGCTTGGGAGAGAGTGGCTGGAAAGCTGCCCAGCAGAGAGGGACCTGGGGGTGCTGGTCGACAGCTGGCTGAACGTGAGCCAGCAGTGTGCCCAGGTGGCCAAGAAGGCCAACAGCATCCTGGCCTGCATCAGAAGTAGTGTGGCCAGCATGACTAGGGAAGTGATTGTGCCCCTGTACTTGGCACTGTGTTCCGTTTTGGGTCCCTCACTACAAGAAGGACACTGAGGTGCTGCAGCAGGTCCAGAGAAGGGCAATGAAGCTAATGAAGGGTCTGGAGCACAGGTCTTATGAGGAGCAGCTGAGGGAAATGGGGTTGTTTAGTCTAGAGAATAGGAGGCTGAGAGGAGACCTTATCACTCTCTATAACTACCTGAAAGGAGGTTGTAGTGAGGTGGGTGCTGGCCTCTTCTCTAAAGTAACAAGGGATAGGACAAGAGGAAATGGCCTCAAGTTGCACCAGGGGAAGTTTAGGCTGATATTAGAAAAACTTTCTTCACTGAAAGAGTGATCAGACATTGGAACAGGCTGCTCAGGTAAGTGGTGGAGTCACCATCCCTGGAGGTGTTCAAGAAACGTGTAGACGTGGTGTTTAAGGACATGGCTTAGTGGGTTAGGTGGTGTTGGGTTGGACTTGATGATCCTTGAGGTCTTTTCCATTTTTAATGATTGTATGATTCCAAAATAGGATTTTAAACCCCTACTTTTAAGTATGAAGTCAAAACTTGCCAATTAAATCTATGACTTTCTGTCATGACAGTGGCTAGAAACCCTGTGAAGAATTTCTTCTCCTCTGATAAATTGTTTTGTCCCATAAACAATACATCAGCTATTCTAGAGTGCTGTGAGCTGAAGTAATTAATGTGAAAATTTATTTACAAAGGGAACTGTCAGAACACTTACTTTCATGTTATTGCCATTTATGAAAGCTGGCCATTAGGTTTTGAAAACTGTCTAATTTCTGAATCTGCTAAACACGAATGACATAAGCACATAGGTGCAAGAACTTTTCTCCTTTTTTTTTTAATCTTCACTCATTCAAATGTTGACAACACAAAAGTAGTATGAGCATGGTTGAAACAAATTCACTGCTAAAACTGGATCCCTGTAAAATGTTCTGCAGTTCTTATCCAGCTTGCTTATGTTTACCACTTTATATGTCCCCAAGTCCTCTGGTTACAACATTGCTAATAAAACCCCCACCTGCCTTATCATGGTGGATGAATCCACCATGCATCTTCCTGTGATGAACTGGTACAGCTCAGTCTGGAATGTGATATCCATAGCCAGTGGCTGGAGCAAGATGCAAAAGTCCGGTTGTTGGAGCAAGGCAAAAATCCAGTCTCAGTAAGAAACCTAAAAAGTAACTTTATGGGGAAAAGGGTGACAACAAAGTGTGTTTATTCATTCTCACTATCTTTTTGATCATAATAAGAGCAAAGACACCCTCAATCACACATGAGAAATGAAGTTAAACAGGATGTCTTTCAATGAAACTCAAATTACATATACAGCTGCCAAGTGATTGGAATTAAAACTTGCACTCACAAACTGCTGACAGAAGCCAGTTTTAGCTGCTCCTGTCTTTTTCAGATCCCATATGTAGTTTTCTGTAGACTAATCACAGAAGAAAGAACAGACAATGAAAGAGGCATGACATTTTTAAAGGGCACAGCCATTGTCTTGTAGTGCATAGAAGGGTATTTGCCCATGTTTTTCTCTGTTTTGAGGTGTGTAGTCTCACATGTTACGGAATACCAAAACTCCTCACATGGATGCATCTGACTGTTGTAGAAAAATCACTGCGCCTTTGAATCTGTGTAAGATTAATAGCAGGCTGATCAGCCATGGTGCAAATGATGGTAAACATCCAGATACATAATTTAGCCACTTGATTTGTTGATTTTCTTTTCTCTTTTCCCTTCTGGTTCCACTGGGTATTCATCTATTGCAATTTTGCCATGTTGAACGTCTCTCACCTTTTTAAAACATTGTTACCCTAACATTGCGTATTTTCATAGCTATTTCTTAAACCACAACAGTAAAACAAGATAGTAATTCCCACATAACTTATCTATTCAAAAACCATAGTTGATAAGGGTTCTTCTCATATTCAGCCTTTTGAAGAGTTAGGATGTGTGAGAACAACCCAAGTTTATTGATTTTTAGATTCTGTCTGATCAAAGGTTTTATTCCAGGAATTGAATTTTATTCCAAGCATCTATTCATAAAAGTAATGTTTCTGTGTCCGGGTTACATTCTTCCCACTATGTTTTTACACTCAACAGATGGCATAGATTATTTACACATAAGAACTCTGCTAAAAATTATGGTAATGGTCTAGGTTAAACGCTGAAAGGCCAAGATGTTCGAAGTTAATCTTAGAAATCTGCATATAACTCACGGTGTCATGTGTCTGTATAGCAGATCATGATCCAGAAGGCTTTCTCCTCTAGACAGAGCCTATTTCTCCGGTTTCTGATCATAACAGAGACACAGAGAACACACCACATACGTATCTGTGGTCAACACTGATATTCAGGAGGTAAGGAAAATACACTTTTAATTATGATTTTCAGAATGGAAATGGATGAAAGAGAGAAAGCTCTGTTTAAACTTAAAGTGAAGAAGGATAACAACGAGTTTTCTATCTGGTTTAATATAGTTTGATTAACTTCATTTTAACAGTCTGCTATACACTTCCTCTATTTTTTCTTAAAATAAAAACATATAAATGAATAAAAATATTAATTATTTTTATTTTAAAAGTTTTGTACAACTCATAAAAAACAGTGTGTTTATATACCAAAATATAACTCTTGTAGGAAGGAGGAATAACAAACTTGTTTCTCACTTAATTTCACTTATTTGTAGTGGAAAAATGCCTATGTGTTTTCAACATCAGATGTGTATCTCTTATTTAAGGGTGTTTTAAAAGAGGTATTATTTTGTATTTCAGCACTCTCTTCATTTTATCCGTATTCAACAGAGGTTTGCAATCCAATAGTTTGTAATTATTTCTTTGGAGATGTTTCAGCCATTCATGTCTGAGAGTACTTGGAGACTCTTAAATCCAAAGGCCATTTGTCTGCTGTTCATATTCAGTCACTCTGCACCTTAATCACTCTTATAAAACTCTCATTGCAAGGGACAGAGGAATGTTATGTGCAGGGATTAGCAACAGCTCAATAGTTTTAAAAGAAGAAAGAAAAAAAGCTTTCACACCATTCAAGATATTTTGGGAGCTCCATGGCTCAGGGAATTGAAATAGAATACTAAGCTCTGTTCTGGAGCCAGCTAGCAATCAGAGTCATGTCTTGGGCCCAGTGAAACCATGCTCATACAACATCCCTGAGCAGGCCAGGTGATATTCTGTTATCTTTTCAGTATGAGAATGCAGGCTGACGACTAAGGGTTGCTCTAGTGTCCATTGTTTTTTTAATATGTCTGAGGGAATACGTAACTTACACTTAGTACTAGTTCCAAAAAGGTGTTCCTCCCTGTCTTCTCTGTTACACTGAATTCTCTGGATCAGGGATTGCAATGCCAACAGCTAGGGAAGAAGACTCTGTCCTGCATTTATGTTTACAGGCAAGAACAAAATAAGTTCAGCATCTGAGAAAGATGAAATATGTTTTTGAACTGATGACATAAACAGGAGTGTAGAAATGATTGTTGAACCAGTTGTGCCACATTAGATCTTAAATATTTTAATGAGCAATTTCTCTTTGATAGATACCCTACTTTCCTTCTGTTATTTTTCTTCTTTTGCCACCTTCGAATGTGTTTTTCACACTGGATATACTGTTAGAGAGAAAATTAAGCAAGTTCTAGTAAATTACATGACTTTTGTGTGTGCTAGAGAAATGAAAAAATATATTTTTTATAATTTTTAGATTTTACTTGAAAACTTCGGTTTTATGCTCAAAGATAACCTACTTCTTTGTCCGCTGATCCTTACACTTTATTTTAAAGAATGGATTTTCTTCCGGCTGTAGTTTGAGTTTCTTTTTCTATATTGGCTTCTTCTGGGAGAATGGCCAGCAAACGTCCTTTTAAAGACTGGATGTGAAAAGGTAGCTCAGCTAAATGGATATTCAATGCTGGGTTTCCTTGATACAATGACAGTGAAGGTGTAGGAGTTAGGTGTGCTTGTAGATGAACGAGAGTGATTTAGATTACATAAGAAATCACGGTTCACGCAGGCTAGGTTGTTCAGATTATCTGTGAATGTAGTGACAGTTCGATGCTCACAAATCTCTGCACAATTCAGTGCAGTATATGTCTGTGAGTATCTGTGAAGTACAGTAAAGTGGGCTTTGCAAACTTTTCTAACATACAGCAATAACATGCATAGGACTTATTTATTTGTAGCAGAGTACGTCAACAGACTAAATTTTTTTTATATTTAATGAGGCAAACAAATTCTTCATAATCAACAGGTTCAGAAATTATTAAAAACATGTTCCATACAGCCTACATTTTCTGGCCTCTCCATTGCATGTTCTGGGAACACAGGAATTTACAAAATTATTCAAGGTCGTCTTGGTCTCACTTGAATCTATTGGAATTAAAACTTACACATAAGTGTCTGGGGCCACTGTTTCTGGATGTGGTTTCTATATTGACCTACAGGTAAGCCCATATGAGTTTATTTACAAAATAAAGGTAAAAACTCACATTATGTGACTTTACTCATTAGTTACCAGGTTGAAAAAAGCTACCTTATTGAAAAAGGACTTCTGAATCTGAACCTTTCTTGTATGTATCTTATTTCCGAAAAGTGGTTTCCTCTAAGTAGAACAAAAAAAATCCTCCTGAAATAAGAAATTAAAAAAACACCTGGAAGAAAGATGTCAATTTGATATAATGTATGCTTTCACCTTGAAACACTATTTAAATTTTCAAAAGCTTTTTCCAGGCAGGTGTGAGAATATGACTGTGTAAAAGTTATCTGTGGTTCTAGCACTGACATACAAGGCATGAGACATCAGGGATCTCCTGGAAAGAGCTTGCACATTTTATTGAATTGCTGAAAAAAAAAAAGTGTTTAACTGCCTTGTTATTTTTTGGTGCACGTTTGTAGCTGTTGCCCATAGAGACACAAGTTATTAATTACATGTTCTGCTTTTGGGAAGTTTTTCTTCACAAAATAGACAAACTGAAGAAAGGGAGAGGGTTTTTTTCCTCTTTTCCCCCAGTAGATTTTATTCTTCCTTGTGTTTGTGCACCATTCAGATATAATAGAGCAGTATTGCATTGCAGGAAAAAAATAATAACTCACAGAGCAGACTATGTTTCATAGGAAACTTCCTATACTGTGGTCATTTATACAACATATAATTCATTCAGAGAGTTTTGTTGTGAAAAGAACTGATAGATTTTCATCTCTCTTTTGTGTGCTGATAAGTCTTTGAAGGTTTTGAGTCGAAATTCTGATTCTGCATTCTATGATCTCTTTTACAACGCATGTTTTGTCGGTTTTCCTTTTACCAAAGGCTTTTAAAACACAGAAAACTAGAAACTAAATTTGGTGTCTGACACAAAAGTTCTGTTTTGCTCAGTTGTGATGAAGCAATGATTTGCTATGACATACCATAAATGTAGGCAGACATGCTGTTGAGTTCAATGCACACAGAACTTTTTCTTTATTACCCAGCTGGGCTGGATTCAGGTCAGAGTCCTAAGCAAGTGTATTTCATCTTAACTTTGACAATGTCTTAATGAAAGGAAGGAATTTCCTGTAATGGCTTAATATTCCAACACATTTTCTGAAAATTAGAAATCTGTTTTGAGTTCAGGTTCACTTAAGTGCAAGTTTTCAGAGCTTGTTTTATCTTAAATTGAGTGTGAATGTGTTCACTGCCATATCAAGGAAAGCTGAATTGGGAGTGAATGTAGAATATATTCAAGAACATAAGAAAATAGTGAAATGTCTTGCATCGGGTTTTGTCTACGTGTACATGCTTTATCGGATTAGCATTGCTGTATTTCTTTGTTGTTGTTTTTTTTTGTGTGTTCACAAATAAGTAAAGCTAAAAACATACAAAGTTTTCTAAGCCTTTGAAAACATGGTTGGTACAAACACAATACCTAGCTAGTTTGCTCAGGTACTTCTTTTGGCAAATGAAACTTGCTTATTCCATTTGATGTTATCAACACCCAGCTAATTCACAGAATCACAGACTCATAGAATGGCTAAGGTTGAAAGAGACCTTGAAGGTGGTCTTGGTGAACTTCATGAGGTGTGCACAAGCCCACCTCTTAAGCCTATCAAGGGCCTTTTGAATGGCATCCCTTCCCCTCAGTGTTTTCACCGCAACTCACCACTTGGTGTCTGTCCTGGTTTCAGCTGGGACAGAGTTAACTTCTTTCATAGTAGCTAGTAAGAAGCTGAATTTTTGAATTGGTGCTGAGAAGAAGGCTGATAACATACTGATGTTTATAGTTGCTGCCAGGACAGTCAAGGACTTTTCAGCTTCTCGCGCTGTGCCACTGTCCGCAGGTTCAGTAGAGACTAGAAAGGAGCACAGCCCCAATTACTAGCCTAGGATTCACCCTTAGGTTTAGGACTGAGAGCCAAGCTGTCCAATGGTATATTCCATAGCATGCACATCATGCCCAGTATATACATGAGGATCTGTCTGGAAGTTCTCTCTTGCTCTGGATTGTCTCCCTCTGGGTGGTGCTCAGACACTCAGGCTTTTATCTCCATTCCAGGATTGCAGTTTCAGATCTCTCCCTGCTCTGGGATCGTTAGCCGGGAATGGGCTTAAGCCTTGGTCATCGGGTAGTGAGTAGTATCACTGTGTATCACTCATTTGTATACTTGTAT
>VZTO01016777.1:17670-36562 GCA_013400615.1 Syrrhaptes paradoxus | reverse complement strand
GGGAGGAGTATTTGTGTGTTTGACAGACCTGGAAGACTGCTTAAACTTTGTATTAACAGCCAGAGGGGGAAACAAAATAAGCCTGATGGCTTGTAATTATAACCTTTTCTAAGGTAAATATTTTCTGCAGAAATGTCAGTTCAGCAAACAAGAAGCAGAAGAAAAACATACAGACAACCGCCTTTCCAAGAAAAAGCAACAGATCATTACAGAAAAGCATAACAGTCATAAATTCTAATTGTATAGTTTTTCTTAATTGCAAAGGTGGAAATAAAAATAATAATGTTTCTCTGAATTAAATGTAATTAGTGACAAACAAACAAACAAACGAAAAAGAAACCCACTTGAAATTTCAATTTTATTGTCCAAAATGCTTTTCATACTGGAGGGGCACAGAGGAAATGACACTGCAATGTGTGTCTTGAGTTGCTTATTGAAGGCAAAGCCTTCAGTAGAAGCACACACAGACTTGAATAAGGAGACACTTGGTGTTATTCATTATTTTACAGAACAAGGGTACTCTCCTTACTCAAAGCTATAAGAACAGAACAGTCGTTATCTTGCAATATTGTCTTTTTTTCTTGCCAGGAAGATTGTCTCTGATTTTATTATTTTCTCTGAGACAAAGGGTGAGGCTAGATGACTTCCAATAGTGAGAGGAAATAAACAAGTATCATCTTGGGTCCAGAAAGATTTGGTGATCTTGTTTTCAATGTTATTTTTCAATTGTTTTTCATATTTCATATAATATCATCTAGGTATACACTAAGTTAGGATGAAATTTATACAGTATGTTCATACAGTTTTCAGAAGCGTGCTTATTAGTAGCAGAGACAATGAATTGTACAAGGATGGTATAATACATACTGAAAACATGTGGAATATGCCATGGTTAATGCACTACAAACTCAGAGCTTTGAGAGATTTGTCCAGCTTAACTTCTTTAAATGGTTTGCTAACCTTTCAGAGGTGCAGCAAAAGAGAAGCCCTATTAAATCCTTGTTAAATCCTGTAAACCTTGGGATTGATTATTCTAGCTGAAATTATTCCAAGAGACACACCTCTTCTGTTACACTTTCTCAGATCTGATTTCACACCGATAGGTTTCTGTAACATCCTTGAACAACTCATATATTCTCCTAGAATAAATTGTAATTCTCTCAGTTGACCTTAATCATTTGCACCATACCTTATCAGTGCAAGACACTTTTTAACAAGCAGGATTAGGAAAGCGTGTTTAGCTGCTGGTCAAAGATGTATCAAAGCGATGGCGGAGACGAACCAACTTGATCTCCAAATTGTGTGAGCCTGAGTGGCCAAAAACGTAATGCACAGGTCAGTGTAAGCAGGGTGCACAGGTCAGTGTAAGCAGGGCACTGTCTGGGATGGCAGTGACACATTCTTTCTTTTTGGCTTTATTACAGGGTTTATGGGGGAAGACTCTAATGTTAAAGCTTTTGTTGAATTGAGATGAGAGTCTGTAGGCCATGCTGTTCCAGGACACTTCTATATCTTTCACAGTAGATGTGTTTTTTAAGTAAGAATCAGGCACTCACAGTGAGTTTCAGGATCTGTGAACTCACAGGGATTGAAACTGAGGAAAATAAGACCTAAATCCCACATGAAATTTGGTGGCCAGGCTAAGCATAGCTCTAGAAACCCTTCTACTTCTGCCTGTACAGATGGTCTAATATTCCCAAATTCTGTTTAGTTTTGTTGTTAGAAGATCAACTCAGACTG
Source organism: Syrrhaptes paradoxus (assembly GCA_013400615.1). NCBI lineage: Eukaryota > Metazoa > Chordata > Aves > Pterocliformes > Pteroclidae > Syrrhaptes > Syrrhaptes paradoxus. Next base: position 34,822 of record VZTO01016777.1, on the reverse strand, counting down.
CAATAAGTAAAAGTCTCTGTTGAAGTTGTATCTGCCTTTGCAAGTTGGGTTTATATTTGCAGGAGATAACAAAACAAGCTGAATTTACGTGCACCGTTGGAGATCTTCCTTTTCCCAAACTGATCACCTTGTTATTTCCCTCTGTAGCCATTTCTTCCTTTTATAAATCCCAGGATCATTTCCAGAGACATGATGCAGTGAAGATGAGAGTGACCAGGCACTCAGTGAGAGGCACATAGCCACCATTCAGGATCATTGCTCTGACATTTATCATGAAGTCACAGGGAACTACAAGACAGAATATTACAAACTAAGAGCACTCTTTCCTGGACTGATGTAAGAATAGCATTTCAGGCTTTTCAAAACCTAGTAAAGCAAATTGTAAGAAATGTGTGTATTCTGCTGAGAAAAAGGACCTATCTGGAATTCTCAGTGAAAGTAACATCACAGAATTGTAGAGTACTATGAGTTGGAAAGAACCTCTGAAGCTGGAGTGATATGCTGCTGAAGAAACACCCAACAGTGCAAAGCAAATAACTTAACAGTCAGTGAATTAATTCTTTCTGCTACCTGTTCAATGGCTGGCAGTCCAAGCTGTCCTTACTCATCATGCCCACATTCACTTCAGGAAAAGAGTTGGCCAGGTGATCTGTAAACCTATCTTCTAGGCAAAACAGGATGAGTTCTGGAATTAAGGAGTCTGTCTTTCTGCAAAGCAGAACAGCAAGCTGAGTGACTAATCTGATTGCAATTGCTGAGGTATCATGCTGGGAAAGTGGCATTTTCTAGGGAGACAAAGAAGCAAACTGTTTGACCTTTTAAAGGTCACTTTTAATGTCAATAAGAAATCAGTTGGAAACCAGGACATACATGAAGGACTAATGTTATATCTCCCTACAAAAGCATTTCAAAATAAGCAGCCAGACATGTTTTTTTTCACTAATATATGTCTATGGAAAATGTATAACTCTTCCTCAAGTATGCGGATGATGGAGAAACCCAAAATAAAGATCAAAATGGTTGCAAATCCAACATTCAACACCCTATAAGTATAAAGTAGCTGATTAGAATAGTTTGAAAAAATTGTTTACAAATACAATAAATTCAGAAAACTTCTACTCAGTACAAAGTATTCTTGATTGTGAAGCTCATAATTTAAGACATATGGGTGCTCACTGATAAAGTCTTTTGTATTTCTCCCTCCTGCTTCCTCTGCTATTTAGAAGCCCAAGGGGAGAACACTTGGAAGCACAGCCATCTGCTCCTCTAAACACATCAAGTCTAATGGTGTATTTTAGCAAATTATGATACACCACATTTCATTTTTAAAGGAAAAATCTATGGTTCATTGTGCTTTGTCAGGAACTGAACAAACTGCAAAGCACAGCTGACCTTCTCTTTGAAGGTCTTTCAAAACTGACCCTTCCTTTTTGTCTGATGTTCAATTCCTCATTAGCTGTCAGCTTTTTAAAATTTATTTTGTTATTTATTTTCTTCCCCAAAATAATAATGTATTTTTATTGTTTTCCATCAAATTCCATTGCAAAGACTAAGCTCTAATTTGATAACTATGTCTTTTCAAATAATTGCAAGCATATTGTGAGGAGTAGATGAAGACAGTTGACCCTGATGCTAAATATAAAAACATGTAAACTCGTTTGTGTTCCCTTCCTTTCTGCTTTTTTTCTTTAAAGCTCTGTGAGACTTAGCTTGTATCTTTGTACAAGAGAAACAGAAAAACAATACAGAAGGAACAGAAGACTATGCTCTAATGTTGAATGACATCAGTAACATCATGGAGTCACTTTTGTTTCTTTTTTCATAGTTCCTAGGCTGTTCATGGTCATGGTCATGTTCACCTTCATGTTCATATTCATATTCATGTTCATGGTTATTCCTTTTTTTCTAGAATCAGACACACTGAACCTACTAATTTTGATAATTTATTAACATGCCAAAGAGAATTTTAAAAAAAATCTACCTGCGTAACTGTACTTTTCTTTAATTAGAAGACGCTGACTGTTGACTTGCTTTATAATGTAATTGTTTCTCAGTTATTTTTAGACACACCATCTTCCAGCTTTATTGTATATTTTTATTTTTCTTTCTTTGTTTTGTTTTTAATGCCCTACCATTCACCATTTTAAAGCCATTATCACTTTTGGATACACATTTGGATTACATTTCTCTGTGGTAGAATATAAGATCAAGAAAATATTTAGCTATGGTTAAGACAAAAGTGTGTTACGCTGGTATGTGCTATCTCATCTTATATTACACTGTGAGCGTCCATTTGCACATTGTAAAGGCAGGAAATGCATGACTTACGCCTAAGTTAAAACACAGAGCTTTTGCTTTGTTTCACGTATCCTCTCCCTGAATCTGTGATACAGGCAGACTGCACTGTTATTAATCTGTTTTCAATATTTTTTTTCTTTTTTTGCTTTGGCAATTTTGGTCACACTAAGTTTCTTGATTTGCAGGGAGATGGAAAACATAGAATCTAAAATCTAGTAATTACCCTGTAACTGCACAGGCTCCTACTTTAAAGTGACAGTGCAACTTCAAGAATTAAACATTCACTCACAGCATGTTGAAGTAAACTCACTGAAACTTAGTATCTTCTGAGAGACTTCAAAGCAGGCATTTAACTGAAGTCATGTAATGACACTTAATTAGATTTTTTTGCTGCTTTCAGTCAATTGAATTCATTATTAATGTGAAGCATAAATGGAGATGAATTTGGAGAGTTGCTTGTTGAAACTCTCTTCTTATAATGCCAATAGAGCATAGTGCAATTGTGACCCCTGTGGCTGCTAATAATCTGGATCTGATTAATTGTAAAAACTGACTAAAAATTCTGTTTTCAGGGTAGTGTGACCCTGATTCATTGCTTGCAGTCGGCTGAAAAAACCATTTCCCAAACCTCAGAAAAACATAAACTGGATGAGTATCAGACTTGAAACAAACAACAGAGGGTTGACTTGCAAAAGGTAAGCTATGCATTTCATAGAGATATGAAAATCGGAAGTTTCTCTGAGTGCCTCACTTTGCAATTTAGTAACAAAAAATTGTCACTGTTGCTTTAAAAGCTTTCCAAAAAAAAGCCATTGCCAGCAACAGTTGTTACTAATTTTACCTGATCTAATTTATCTAAGTCCTTCTCATCCTTGCCTATTTTATGTCATCCATGGCTATGTTTTCGTAACAGCCACTTTGCCTGCAGGTAGGATAGTGGGACATTAGGTACCATTGCACTACTGCTGGTTCTTTGACGAGTGACAGGTGGCTTGTTTCTGTCCCTGAGGGATGGGTTAATTAATCTCATCAATGAGTTAGGCTGCTGGCAGCCTAGAAACTAGGGGCCTTGAATGTTAACTCAAATTGTGGCTGCGGATGCATAACAAGGCTGTCTCTGGAACTAGCACACTGACCAGGAAGATATCCAACCTGCAGAATGAAATGCCTCAATATACGTTTAGCTGCTACTTGCTGATACATCTAGAATAAAACACACTGATTTTGTGATATATAAATTACATGACATGACTCATTTGCCTACCCTAAATAATAGTAATTGTAGATGTAGAATTTCCTAGCAGGAAATATGTTAGATTTGAATTAAAATATAGCATACGTATCAGAAATCTAAAAATAACAATAGTACTAATTTTATTTATAATACTAAATTTATCAAAGCAAAGTGTATAATTTTTCACAAATATGGACATCTCATAAAAGAGTTTACACTTTTACGATTTACAGACAATGATTATTCAGACCTGTGGTGATCCTTTGCAGTACACATGCAGTCAAGATTTTTAGTGTTCATAATTTCAGATGGGCTTAAAATTACTTATAAAAGTCGTATTTGTGTATGCATCACTTCCATCCTTTTGTTAAAAATAGGATATCCCTATTTTACAGAAGGTTTGCTCGATGCCACCGTATTTTGCCTGAGTGGGGGATGGAAGGAGAAGATATCTTAAATATTGTTCATTAACATTAAAACTTTCCTTTAGTATAATTAAAATAACCATGAAATGCTAGTCTGTTGCTAAAAATACTCCTACTCTGCATTTTCCTTGAATGCATTAAGTTACTGATTCTTTTGATGATAAAGTATAAGTCGAAGGTGGGAATTCTGTTCCCAAGTCTCCAGCATCTGTATGTCCCACGGGAAAGTACGTGGTCTTTTCTCAGTGCCACCATAGTGCCAGGTTATGGAAAGAACTTTGTAATTTAATGCAATGAAGTTCAACAGTAAAAGTAAATAAACATAAGCATGCCCTCATTACAACCTGATTTCTTAAAGAAAATCAACAAACAAACCATTTTAACTGTATGCATGTTATGTTATCCATGGCATTTCTTTGCTTGGAACATCCAGGAAGAAGATGAGAAAGGCCTTTATTTCCTAAAGATCCAGCAACTAGTAGATTTATTAGTAAATTCTTAGGAAATTAATCCTGTATGAAAAGGAAGATCTGTAGTACATATCTCAAGGATAAATCACACCCTTTTGATGTCACAACTTATTGAACCTCTAGTAGGAAGAAACAAAACATTCTGATTTTAGGTTTGTGATCAAGTCCTCTGTATTTTGTAAACATTTAGCTTATTGATGAAAACTTACTTTATGAGTTCATACTGTATTCTTGCAAGTAATCATAGTACATCCAGTAGAAATATTACCACAAGGCACTGTAAAGCAGACACAGAGAAGAAATAAGATGCAGATTATAAACAGCCATGGCTATTAACTGCTAGAGCTCTTATGAAAGCATTATGGATAGTCTTAAATCAAGACTAGTTGTGCTACAGCTCAGAATGGGTCTTACAGAGACTTTACTGCATGAAATTGATCTACACTGGGGAACAAAACAGCTAACTTTCTGACCTTAAAATACACGGAACAGGAAAAAAACATGTAGTGCCTGATAAATATGTCACAATGCACATGTGTGTGTGTGTGAGCTAGTGTTATTTCCACCCCTACTTACGGTTAAAATTATTAAACTTTCTGCAAACAACTCTTCACATGGTTTTTGAAAGGATAAAATGGCATCCCTCTTTACCCTCATAATAGTTAAGTAGAATATTCTGCCTTAAATAATTCTGAGTTCTTCAAACTACTAGTTTACATGAATCATTGAAACTGGTTTCTGATGAGAATTTTAAAGGAATAATGTATTATTTTAATATAATTGTAATTCTAAGAGCTAGGTCCCCCCTAAAATACTAAAGTAATACTAAAATTAATTATTTGTTCTTCTAAATAATGGTTGAAAATTCTTCCAATTTGCCCATTCTTCACTCAAACAACATAAAAAGTGTTTTGGGTTTTTTTGTTTGTTTGTGGTATTGCATATGCTAAGCAAGAATGGTGAATCCACTATACGGTAAAAAAATGTAATGAATATAATTAACTACGAAGTAATAAATCTGAAGTTTAATAGACAGAATTAAAAGTTTTTCTAGCACATGGAAGTAAGATCCTTTCACAACAGTTTTGGCTGCCAAGAAAGGAAAGAACAAATAAAATTTATGATATTATCTGTGGCTATATGAGTGCAGATGTGCCCGAATATTTTCCAAAGGGGAAGCTTCCTTAATTTTGCTTCCATCAATAAATATAATTTTGAGAAGTTATTCTGTAGGTAGCAGTATGTGTCTAATAAATACCAAATAAATCAGTCCGAAGTGGGTGTTTAGATGTTCCACTTTATTTTCAGTCTGGATTTCTTGAATTCATCTAACTCATCCTGTTCTCTGAACCAGGGAGGGTACTGCATCTTCCCTGTGGCTATTGCCTGATTATGAATAAGCAGCTTCAGAAGACCTGAGCTATTAATGAGTCTCCTTTTTTGGAGAAAAGGACTGAGTGTCTGACAAGGACTGAAAGCTAAGCAGGTTTTCTGAGGAAGTTCTAAATATTTTTTCTTCTTCAGACTGCCTCATTTTCACAATTATGATGCTTGAGTGGTGTCCCTGCTTTATTCTTCTTTAAAGCTTTTTGAATACCAATTTAAAATTCACCTTTTTTTTTTTTTAGACAAGCAATTTCTTATACATAGTTAAGAAAGTCTTGAGTCAGCTTTATTGTTGTAACAATATTTCACAGAATCATAGAATCACAGAATATCTAAAGTTGGAAGTGACCTATAAGGTTCATCAAGTTCAACTCCCTGCTCCTTGCAGAACTTACCTAAAAATAAGCCATATCCCAAAAAGCATTGCCCGGACACTCCTAGAACTCTGACATGCCTGGAGCTGTGACCGGTTCCCTGGTGACCCTGTTCCAGTGACTGACGACCCTCTCAGAGAAGAAATTTTTCCTAACATCCAATGTGAACTTCCCCTGATGCAGCTTCATTCCATTTCCATGTGTCCTATTGCTGGCCAACACAGAGAAGCAATCAGCAGCTCTACTCCATTGCCCTCCTTCAGGAAGTTGTAGACTAAAGTGAGGCCACCACTCAGCCTTCTCTTCTCTGAGCTGAACAAGCCAAGTGACCTCAGCTGTTCCTTGAAAGTGTTGCCCTTGAGACCTTTCACCATCTTGGTTGCTGTCCTCTGGAGACACAGTTTGGTGTCCTTCTTATACTGTTATGCTGTTATAATAGTGACTTTATTTCTTGAACAGGTTCAAAACAGAAATCTACTTTATTTAAAACAAAGACAAGAAGGGATTCCATGCTAAGATACTGTAAAAAATCATAGAATCATAGAATCATTAAGGTTGGAAAAGACCTCAAGGATCATCAAGTCCAACCCAACACCACCTAACTCACTAAACCATGTCCTTAAAAACCACGTCTACAGATTTCTTGAACACCTCCAGGGATGGTGACTCCACCACTTACCTGGGCAGCCTGTTCCAATGCCTGATCACTCTTTCAGCGAAGAAATTCTTTCTAATACTTGCCTAAACTTCCCCTGGTGCAACTTGAGGCTGTTTCTTCTTGTCCTATCCCTTGTTACTTTAGAGAAGAGGCCAGCACCCACCTCACTACAACCTCCTTTCTGGTAGTTGCAGAGAGTGATAAGGTCTCCTCTCAGCCTCCTCTTCTCTAGACTAAACAACCCCAGTTCCCTCAGCTGCTCCTCATAAGATCTGCACTCCAGACTCTTCACCAGCTTCGTTGCCCTTCTCTGGACCTGCTGCAGCACCTCAGTGTCCTTCTTGTGGTGAGGGGCCCAAAACTGAACACAGGAATCAAGGTGCAGCCTCACCAGTGCCAAGTACAGGGGCACAATCACTTCCCTAGTCATGCTGGCCACAATATTTCTGATGCAGGCCAGGATGCCATCGGCCTTCTTGGCCACCTGGGCACACTGTTGGCTTATGTTCAGCTGGCTGTCGACCAGCACCCCCAGGTTCCTTTCTGCTGGGCAGCTCTCCAGCCACTCTCTCCCGAGCCTGTAGCGTTGCAGGGGGTTGTTGTGACCAAAGTGCAGGACCCGCCACTTGACTTTATCGAACCTCATACAATTTGCCTCAGACCATGGGTCCAGCCTGTTCAGATTCCTCTGCAAAGCCTTCGTAACCTCAAGGAGATCAACACACCCCCTCAATTTGCTCAGTTTGGTGATGAACTTTTTATCAGCTGACCTTGTATCAAATTAATGAGTAGACTAGCTGATTACCACTCAGCTAGTGTCTAGTTCAAAAAAGTATAATACACTGGAGTCACTAAATAACATGCTTCATAGCAATTTATTTCATCACAATATGAGATGCAGGAGGAAGACTAAGGTCTGACCTTGTTTGAGTAGAGAAAGATACTGAAGAGATTGTGGTCTGTACTATATCACTTTTGTGTCACTGAAGTATGACACTGTCCTGAACTTTACGAACTCCCGTTTCTTCTGAAGAGAAGAAACTATCATCTCTATCTAATGAAAAAACAAAGATGTGCCATATCTTTATATGTGTCTGATGTGCCATAGAATAACAATTCCTTCAGAAAGACCCTTTTCTAATTCCTTTTCTATGTGAGTTTTTTTGATCTAAAAATTGCCGTGGTTGCCCAGCACCAAAGGTCAAGCCAACTCAGCTGGAAAATTTGAATATACAGAACTGGAGGTTAAACTCCTAATTCAACGTGGGTTTTCTCAGACTTCCACATCCAGCCAAGCCTTGCATCATTCTGAGATAGGTGCACCACAGGAATCTCATTTTCACTGCTTATATCCTGCAGAGGCTTTTTTTTTTTCCTCCCCACAGTACTGAGTGGTGACATTTTAAAAAACTTTTTCGAGAGTCACTATTTTAATCTGCTTAAGTAAAAGGACAGATATTAGCTCTTCCACACTTTTTTAGGCTCTTAATCCATACTTTATAATTTAATTCATGGGTTGAAATGAGGTGCCGTGAACACCATTAAGATTGTCCTACCTTGAGCCATAGTCTTTTTCTCTTATTAATGAAATAACAAAGTCATTTTTTGTATGTGTATGCTCCAGCAATGCATACCCATTGTCCAGAAGTGCTCTGGTGCTTAAGGAAAGACAGAACAATTACCAATTGCATTAAAATACAACCTCAGTTCAAGACAAATCCAATAATTTCAGTTCAACTATAAAATTTTATAGCAATTAAGGATCCCAGTTACTGTGATTTTTGTGTGAGAAATCAAATGCGTATGGGTCAAGAAATTACAGTGTTAAAATTCCCATGGCAACATTAACCTGATCACACTACACTTATGGTTTGTGGTATTTTGGATTACTGACCATACTGAGAAATGTTTTCATGCATATTGTCAAATTGTCAGAATTAGTCTTTTCATTGAAATATTGACATTGCAATTGTCTGACTACTGTATATTTTAAATTCATAACTTAACTTCTATATTAATATTAAGTGTTTATTTAATGAAATTTGTAAGAAAAAGAAAACAGAGATAGGAAAGAAGACAATTATGAAAATGAAGAAAATAAAAAAGAAATAGATACATGCTTCATTTCAAAACCGTGCATTTCACAATCTCCTGGAGGCTGCAGTCTGCATACAGATCTGACATACATGTCAATACCAGCCTACGTACCCCAGGCATCTTCTTCTCTGTCCTTTATCTGTTCAACACTCACATGGTGAATTCTATATTTGGAATCCTACACTTCCTTCTCCAATTGACATTGTAAGGAATTTCTATTGTAATATTGAGAACATAAAAAATGTAACTACATGATGTGATCGTCAGAGACTGGCACCTGACAAGATATCCTTTGGAGTGCAGCAGGAGCTGATTCTTCTGATCCTCAGCATCTGCCTCATTGTTGGCACTGGCTGAAGAACTGCATGTATCAGCTGCATCTGTTTTGTAGGCCTCCTAATCATTCTAAAAAATGCAGAAGAAAAGTAAATGTAAAGTCTGCAATCATACTTAAGAATGAAAATGACAGAAAATTGGGGTGAGCAGTGAGGGAGTGGTTTAGCTTGGTTTGGTTTGGTTTGTTTTGGCATAACTGGTTTAACTTGTTTTAGTGTGGTTTATTTTAGCTTGGTTTGGCTTTCCTACAGAAACCACAATAAATTAAGCCTCTGATCCATCCAGTGCAGTATCCTTTCTCCAGTAATCATCAGATGATTATGAAAAATAACCCATGTGACAAACAAGGATGTTAATCAGAATGTATTTTCTCATTTGAGGCTATTCTGTTCTCCAAGTCTTCTTTCTGATAGATGTTGCATTTAGCCCCTTTGTAAGTGCAGGACTTAAAAGGGGAAATCTGTAACATGTCACAATGTTTATCCACTCATGCTGATGGAAACTTGTATGGAGGTTGTTGAAGCTATCATACTCTTGGCCTTAAGATGTACAAATCATTGCAGCACATCAGACTGTCTGCAAATGATGAAATGACACTTCTTGTCTTTAATCACTGGTGAATCATTATGTTGTATCTGGTAGCATCATGTTATTTGCAATTTACACAATGAGTTAAAATTTATTTCTATGTACTTAATACCTTTTTTCAAAATAGTTTCAGCACTTTATGTTTCATTGTGCTTATCTCTGAAGACAATGGAGGTGTTTTGTTCTCTTTTTTTCCTGAAAAATTCTGCAAAACACATTTTACAAAGTATATCTCCCTACTGAACCTGATATAAACTTCCTTTATGTAGCCAGAGTGGTTGCATTCAGGTGATTCTTCCCTCCTTCAGCTTCTGTGCTTTCCAACATAATCAGATTATGATTAATGAGTGTAAATTTAATTCAAGTAAGAAATAGAAAGTAACAACTAGCCAAAATTAGTCAAAGCAATCTGTGTGTTGACTTCAAACATACTCAGCTGTTTCTGTTGGCATTAATTGTCGTTTTGGTCTTTTTATCTTGTGTACTAATGTTATGTTTGTAATGTTGAAGGGAAGATGATGCAGGAAAGATAACAGATGAAGAAATTTTGTAGACTCTTCTTTCCATCTTAGAAAATTCCCTCAGCATAAACGTAAATCCACCTCTATTCTTTGTATTTTGCTTGGCTTCAATGCCATTTACATTAGTCATGGGCATGGTGGTAGGTAATAGTAGGTAGTGACTACCATCTAAACACTGTGGACAGGTGGCCTTCAAAAAGACATGCAACAGGGAATTTAAGTGCTCTTTCCAAGGAAATCTGGAAATCTTCACAGCTGAGAACAAACAATGCCACAGTTGTGAAAATCAACATTTCCAATTTAGAAATTCTCAAGAGCTGACTGGCGTTAGATGTAAGAATTGGACAAAGTATAAGGAAAGCCAACAAAACAACTCATAATGTTTTTCCAGTGCCACCCACAAACATTAGCAGATAATTATGTTTCCCTGTGTCTGCAGATGATGTTGCTTACCTTATGGACAGAGTGCTGGGAAAAGTGTGCTCTTCCTCAGCTCTTGAAGGCAGCAAGTTATTTCCAAAAAGCTCTGACATAATTTGAAACTGCTTGTTTCTGTACTTGGGGAAGCTTGTTTGTCTTGTGTCAGTGAGAAAATCCTTGAGGTAGCTGAGTGACTGATCTGAGCTATGTCCCCAAGGGTCTTCTGGAAGGACCCAGCAGAGAGCACTCCCAGAGTGCTAGTGATTGTGACTAGTGGGAATCCTGCGGGTCATTCTCTTATGCACTTCGCAATTCCTCACGGGGGTGAATAGCAGCTTCTGTAGTTAGCCTCTGCCAGTGTGTGATCTACATGTTTAGGAAGCTGAGGAAGGTCTGAGCTCACATGGAGGAGATGTTTGAAAACCTTTCTTCTGACAAGTCATTTGTAATCCTCCATCTTTTAGGCCACTCCCTGAACACTTGGTGTGACTCCTGGGAAAAGAATTGCTCTGGTATGTTGAAGGTAATTTAAAAACAAATAAGTACATTTTCTGTTTGCTTTAAAACTTACTTAGAGACCAGAAACTGCAGGCTTGACTTTCTGTAGTTCAATGGTCATAACCAGGAGCTCAGCTCCCCAAAACGCTGCCATTTATCTAAGTGCTTTAAGCATCAGTAAAGCTATCTAGCATTAACCAAGATTTGTGGGCTTTCCACCTAATTGCCCATTAATTTGTTGGGAATGGATTTTTCAAAATGCTAACTCACATTCACATTATGCATTTCACTATATCAACACCCCATCTAAACTAGGGATTGTTTCAAATTGCCTACCTTTCAGTTTCCATGTATATAGTTAGTGAGATTGCATGTTATTCCATAAATTAACAAGATTTTCTAATGTGCTGATTCATTTGCAAGAGTGAAAGGTGAATGTTCAATACTTCTACCACAGTTAACATAAACATTGACCTTATTGACTGCAGGGCTCCCTCTGTGACATAACATAGCCACATATTTATCATTCCTGCCTGAGCTTTGCTCCAGGCACCTGATTAAAAAGCCCAGACCAGTGTCTGCTATTATCTGCTTACTTTGATTTTCACTTTGGAGCACTTTACCAGGACTGTACTCGTGCTTCCCTGGCGCTCACATGCTTTGTGGCATTTATCGTCTGAGTTTTCCTCTCAGTGTGACACCAAGGTCTAACTAACCTTCTGCATGCAAGGATAATAATCCACATCTTCCTCATCACTCTACCATACACGTTATGGTTTCTATAATGTTGCAGATATAAGAGGAAAAAAAGCAATCACAGAAGTCTCTGGGATTTTTAAGTTGCCTCAGAAGACTAATAAAATTCACCATATATTTCTTCTATCTGCTATGAACCAGGCTTCACTTCTTAAATCCATACAAGAAGCTGAAGGTTTAGTGTGATGATGTCATCCAGACAAATAGTTTACTAGGGTTATTGCTATTAATCATGGCTTACCGTTGGTCTGTTTAAAACCACATGAGGCATACCAATAGTACAAAAACATTTATCAGGAAAGATGACTTTTCAGAAGTAAAGACTTATTGAACTTGCACATGGCTTGCAAAAAAAATTAAAAATATTAAACTACTTAGTATTGCTTAAAATTCAGGGCCTTTCATGCAAACAACAGTGTTCTATGTTAATCTCGTTATCCACACCAAAATTCTAAGAGTAAGAGAAGGCATTTCAATGTCTAAGAATTGAAGGCATTTATTTTAAAAATTGATGTACAACAATATTTATTTTTAGGCTTTACACATTTTTCCAGTCTGTGCAATTTGGTGTGTTTTAACACTACTATAAAAAATTCCACTGTCTGTCAATACCTGTCTTTAGTTTTGAAGAGTTTGATATGACATTTATCAGAAAATAAAAAACTTTCAGGTCTTATACAAATTCCTTTGCTAGAACTAAGCCAGCTCTGTAAAGATTGATGCAATAAAAATATAGAATAGTTTAAAATATTTAGTTTTAGTAGTAGAAAGTGTCTCCTTCTCAGGCCTGGAAGCAATATTAAATAATGTTACTTCCTCTTCTGAATCTAAAAAGACTGTAAATGCATTTAGCAGTTTTCTCACCCCACTTCAGTGGACAGTCAAGGGAGGTGAATCTTTTGTGGTCCTCTGAAAAGAAGCACAGGCTCAGCTGAGTCAGACAATAATTACTTCAGCAACTCCAAAAGCGTTATGGATTGACTGCTCAGAGTCAAGCACCAACCAGACAGCTGGTTCTCCACCTGGAAGACAAACCCCAGACCCCAGCAACCACATCTCAACAGGTGTGCCTGTCATTCAGAATGTTAGCAGCTTGCTAATATCTGATCACAAAATAACTTTTCTTCTAACTTGCTCTTCCCAAGCATAGACATGGTGGAGTCTCTTCTTTAGAAATGTTTTGCCCAAAATTCTTTGAGACAACAAAAACAGATGCTTAGCAGTCTTCGACAGCAGTTATATGAGTTTAAGAGGAAAAAAGTAAGATAATCTGTAAATAAAAAGAAGTTAAAATGACTGTAGTACAGCCAGCTGCCTTCATTCTTCAAGAGCTACAGTAAGCTGATAAACAGCAGTGATCATATTTTTTTCTTCATGTACAGCAGTGACATTTTTGATTCATTATAAGTCTTCAAACCTTCCACTGAAATATTCACCTTTCACAGATGACATAGATAGCAAACTGGAAGATGATCTGTGCATTTGGAGGTATTTTCAAAGACAGTAAACACTGTTTTTTCAGATCCATAGAAATCACACAGCTTCAACATTGTAAAAACGGTAACAAGGCCAGGCCATTTTTGAATTATTTTGAAAGCCAAGGTATTTTAAATTTGAAAATCCCTGTAAGTCCAAAATATGCAATCATTTTTTCCCTGATCAGCTCTCATAAGATTTAAACAAGAAATAATCAAAAAAGGTAGTTTTCATTATTCCTAACATAAATTAGCAAACACCTATATTAAGATGCCTCTTTATTGTACTAGACACTCAATTCAAACTGATAATCCTGAACAATACAATCCCTTATTCATTACGAGTTCTTTTATGTTAGAAAATGTAACTCACTTTTTTCCTTGACTCTCTAATATGACCTTAGGGGGGGGAAAAAAAAAAAAAGAAAAAAATAAAAAAAAATCCGGCCCATGACGTTTTGTTTGCTATAGCCTTAATAGCTGAAGAGATGTTATGTGATATGAAAACTCTAACTTAGTAGGCAAAGGTATATATTAAGCTCCTGTGACCAGAAATGGAAAACAGTTACAAATGGAAGAGACTTGTTGTCTGTTGGAACAGACAACACTCTGACAGTCAGAGGTTTAAATCATGAGTAGATATCTTCCTTAATTGTATGCTGGAATTCAATCACATGTTTCACGTCAAAATTGTTGGATGTTGAGGGTGATCCAGCAAGTTTATAATGATTACATCAATATAATGATCCAGTCTGGACTTTATTAAACATATCTAGCCAAAGCAAGTGAGTTGTAGTAAAGTATTTGCTTAACAAAGTATGATTTCTGAGACAGCAAAAATTGTCTGAAGTTTTATTCTTGCTACATTGGGACAGGCTCTTAGTTGACATAGATTAACTGAGCTACCCTGAATACAGCAGTTTCAGTTATATATACCAGCTGAGGAACAACATTTTGTGCCTGTAGAGATAAAAGGAATATCTTTTTGGTCCTATATAGCAGACCAAGTGTAAGAATAGTCATTGCAATAGTAACAGGACAATGGCTGTGGAGTCCAAAAGAATTGTCATAACCTTTTTGGCAGAAAACAGTTTATTTGATAAAACTGAAATATCTGTGATACATTTCTGCTTTCCAGGACATGCTTTGAGTAGTCACAACATAACTGAAATTTAGGAACATTTCTGCCTGTTAAATAAATACTTTTTTCTTAAAGAATGTCAATGTTTTGAAATAATATTTTTTCTTTACCACCTTATGCAACATTTCCTTTAGCAGGTACTAGCATCTCATGTCCCACTGAAAAAAATAAGTACATGTTAAGGGAAAGGAACTGACTAGCACAGGAGGAAAACAGGAAAACTTACTCATGGGCATCCTTCACCTGACTGGGGAGAGAACAATGAACCTTTGACAATACACCCTAATGCAAATGGGTATAGGTATTTTAGATATTCATATTACATCATACTATTTTCCAGCCATGCCAGGGGGGTGGGTTTAGAGGGGACTTAAAACAGAATCTCATTTAAATGTCATCAGTCAGTTTCAAAATTTTGCTTCTTAGAAGTGGCAACATGTTATCTTATCTTGTCTGTACAATACATCAAACAGGCTCCACCGACAGTCTGGTGGGTATGGTACTAAGACAAAAAAATCTAAGTTCAAGGTTGATGCTAATCTAGGTGCTCTAAAATGTGTTGTACTAACAGCATGGCAGAGTGACAAGCTGTGTGTGGGAGAGGGAAAAACACTGGTCATGCTGAGAAAGCAGGAAGGTTTAATATCGCTGGCATATGCCACATGAGCCTTACACATTACTATATCGCTTACACTGTGGTGACAGTGCAGGTAGGTGAAAAGACCATGAACTGCCAAATAATTTTCATACCAAACTAGTGAGACATGAGCTGTGAATCTCTCTCTTAAATTGCAAAACACAGTACATGCTCTTAAATTGCAAAGCAGATTACATGTTACTTAATAAATAGGAATAGACCGAGATTTACATGTCTAGCCCTATTGAGTTCAGCAGAAGAGATATAATTACTATTGTCTAGAATGGAGCTGTGTTCTTAAAGTTAATCACCAAGTCTTCATCTCTAAAGTACTCTGTTTCTTAATATTAGTTACATTCAATCAGCCAGACAAAATAATAGCATGGGATAACCTCATCTGGTTACAATGGCTCTGTTAGATGTGGCTCCATCAATATTTCAAATTAAAAGGTGCCAGCTGAATCAAAACAGCTTATTTTGATCGTCCAGGTTAGGCTCTTGTATTTTTCTTATTTGCTGAATAAAACACAGAAACACCAACAGGTTTTATACTTACTTTCTATTCTGTATGAACTGGAGTAGGTTTTTAACTATCCATGTAACTACAGGTAGTGGTTTACTTTAGATAAAATCTTTTACACTTCTATGGGAGAAAACATTACACCAAAAAAAAGTGAAGTTAAGGTGAGGGAAGAGAAGGCAATCAAGTGATTGATGCACCCTACCATCAAGTTTTTAAAGGTTTTACCCCTTAAAAGTCATGAGGGGCAGTTGCTTATATCAATCTCCAACTAAGGGAAATTCCTTCTCAGTCTTAGAATACAGCCAGCCCCTCAGGGAAGCCAGCATAAAACCTTACAAACTTGAGGAAACATCACAGGGATTTAAAGCCAGTCATTGTAACCTCAGCAATGACATCATATCAGAAGCAACAAGCAAACTGTAACAAAAAAAAAAATATTAGGAGATAATTTCCTTCCCAGGGAGTGGAAAAACGTTTGCAAGACTAACCAGCTGTAAACTTCCTTAAGGGGCTGAAAGAGAGCAGCATGGTACCTAGCAACATTCAAACTGGCTGAGGAGCACAGTGTAACACCAAGCTCTGTTACTATTAACGTTCGTGATAAATTCAGATGAGCCAGAGGAAAGGACCTAGCAACAGCAAGCTCAAAGGGAAAAAGAGACATAGCTCTCTGAATCAGGTAAACTGATGCTATGCTATGCTTAGGAGTGTTTTTGAGCATTCATGCAGGTGATTTCATAGGTGAGATTACTGCACTGAGAAAAAAATATATCTGTTAATAAACAGAAAGGAGTAATCATGCCTGGTAAATTTAGTGGCCTTCTACAACAGGGCCAGAGCACTGGTGGATAAAGGAAGGGCAACTGACTTGCTGCAAACCTTTGACAGTGTCCCACATGACATCCTTGTCTCTAAGTTGGAGGGACATGGATTTGACGGAAGCACCAATTGCTGGATAAGGAATTAGCTAAACGGCCACACTCAAAGAGTTGTGGTCAATGGCTCAGTGTCCAAGCAGAGACCAGTGACAAGTGGTGTTATACAGGGTCGGTACTGGGACCAGTGTTATTTAACATCTTCGTTGCAGACATGGACAGTGGGATTGAGTGCACCCTCAGCAAGTCTGCTGAGGACACCAAGCTGTGTGGTGTGGTGGACACGCTGGAGGGAAGGGATGCCATCCAGAGGGACCTTGACAGGCTTGAGAGGTGGACCAATGCAAACCTCATGAAATTTAACAAGGCCAAGTGCAAGGTGCTGCAGGCTGGGAGGAGAACGGATAGAGAGCAGCTCTGAGGAGAAGGACTTGGGGATT
>VZTO01016776.1:69116-83072 GCA_013400615.1 Syrrhaptes paradoxus | reverse complement strand
AAAAATCAAATTCTTCCAGCAAAGATACCTTTCAAAAACTTAAGACAAACATCTGGAGTCTCAGAGTTCTAAGAACGTGCTGAGGTTTCTAAACAGCACTCAAATAAACATAAGCACTCCTGCTTATGTTTATTCAAGACTCCCAACTGAAGAAGTTTAAGACTATAATCAAGAAACAGTTATCAACTAGAGTACTGAAAGCAGGAAACCGTACAAAGTCTCACTTAGACTTAATGGAGTGATCTTAGATTAACTGGAAGTTCAATTTGGTTGAGATATTTTATCCTCTAGCTTCTTGAAGACAGAGGCTGTGCTCCTGTGTCCAACTTCAGAGCAGAACATGAGAAACATTACATAGTAATTTTTACCTAAGGGATGCCAAGGAACAACTTGACAAGTGGTAATTTTATTTAATTCTAAATAAAAGATAAGGAGCAAGTTCCACCTGCACCAAGATGCAATACTGCAGTTAACAAAAAAAAAAGTCTCATGTACAGCTGAGATGCCTGTTTGTTTATAAACCGGGGACTAACAAAAAATTATTTTCAGGTTTATATTTCCATATTAACAGTGAAACTCCCAATCACTAATTCACAACCTGTATTTTAATTTTCTAAAGTGTATTCTGCAAGCTGAAGAGGGTTCCTGATGAAGCTACAGGGACCAAAATACAAATTTTGATTTTTCATATTATGGAAAGAAACATGCAAGATCTTCAGTCCTTACCCCACACAAAGTGTTAATGATTTACATTTTGGCTAGAGAACTACTTAGAGGCTTTTTGATAAGCAACAGGTTAAAAACAGATCACACTGACCATTAATTCTGCAGGATAAGGACATACCTTTCTGAATTTTTTGTGATGGAATTTGAAAGCAGTAGAAAAAAAACCCACATTTCCCTTTGCTTTCAGATCATACACCTTTCAAAGCCTTTCTGCTGGAAACATTATAGAAAGTTCTTACTTTAAAAAGCCTGCAGACTGACCCCATAAGTGTACAAAACAACTGGCATGTGAAGTTCCGCAAAATACATCAGCACTAGTTAAAACTGGATATCCAAGAAAAGATCTCAAGCAGTACCCTTGCTTCCCCAATTTGCAGTTGCGTACTAGACATATTGTACTTCTGAACTGCAATGTTTGGAAATACACTGAGATTTCATATTCAGCAGAAAAAAGTGTTTCCATCAGATTTGATGATCTATCAGTTCTAGCATATTCTCATTTTTCACAAAGATGGTAATCCCAACAGAACTCAGTCTAACACAGATGAGCCAAGCACACTTCCAATATTATAGTATCCTTTGCTGCCCTTTTTTTTTTTTCCCTTGTCTCAACTGCCCTGACAAAACTAGTCGATCTCCTTCCCGGATGTGTTCTTGTTTGATTAAGCATTATGGAAAGCATATTTACAAATTTAATGTGGGCATGTAAAAAAGGTCACAGACTTTTCCAAGTCTGGGAACTATAATAACTATAGAATACACTGACACTCCTGCTATCACTATCCTTAAGTTTTAATGACCAATTCACTGTTCCCAGCAGAAGACAATAAAGCAAATTGCACCCTGGAAAGTGACCTGTCTCAATACCACTCGGGAAACAAAGAGAAAAGAACACTCAACAAAAGCCATAAATAANAATAAGGGAATTTTAAATTTCATTTGGAAAAAGAAAAGATAGTACCTATATAATAACTTGGGGGGGAGGGGGGGGAAGTTATTGTTTATGTGGCAGAGACCATCAATTGGTACTTTTTCACTGCTTTTATCTGAAATGCAAATGCCTCTGGATATATGTCAACTATAACAACTTTTTTACTTGTGTAATTTCCTCAAGTAACTTTTTTCTTTTTGGTTCTATTAATTAGCCTTCCTTCAAAATGAACCAAGTCTTCAAGAAAATTAAACTCTGACCACAGTTCTCCAAGGAGAATGTCTTAGAGTAGCTCATACACTCAGTGATAGACCACCACAGAAAGAGCTTGTGCTTAAAATTAGGAACAAGAAAGCAAACATCATCTCACATGATACTCCTAGATACCTCAGATCACATGAGGCATAAACATTTAAATCACTCCTGACATCTAGCCAGCTGACCATACAAACACACCCCCCTCGATTAGCAGTCAGCAGGAATTCACAGACAAACCTCTTTTGCATGTAAATCAATTATTAACAAACTTCATTTAGGTGTCTTTCTAGAAAACTTTAGCCAAACACCTAACAAATTGTTTGCAGAAGGTTTCAGAACATTGATATAGTAATTGTGTTGAGTCAGCTCTAAAAGGTAAAGAGTTCAGTGAAGCCACCACTGATCTTATAAGGACAGGTTATCAGCTCCCAAAATTGATAAGACATGAGATAGTACACAGTGATTATCGATGGACTACATAAGAAAATGAAGAACAGCCACAAAATAAAGGCACTTATTTCTGTGAGCATTAGAAGACAAGCGTGTTTAATATATAACCAAACTGATAAGAGAAGTGCAAAAATATTATAATTGCATGTAAACATGAAGCAGATATCCAGAAGTACTTGCACAGAACATATATATAGATATTATCTATTTTTAGTCGATATTGTCAGTAGAGCAGAGGTATTCAGTAGGTTATCCTGGTTCTTAAAGAAGATTTTCCTGTATGAGTATATTGTCCTGGATGAATAGGAAACTCTTAACAAAAAGGCATGAAAACAACTCAGTCTCTTAATTAGTCTCCTTTTCCCCAAAAACGCTTGAGAGGGGAACTTCAAGACAATCACCTTACATTTTAATAAGCATTGTGTCTTTGATATCAAGTCTTCAGGCAGAACTCTGGAAGTAAGGTTTTGACTTTTACCTGTTTCTTCTTCTCTAGTACCACAACTATATGAATACCCTTTGATGCTTTGTTCTTTAAATCTCAGGGAAAACGGAGCAATTGCATTACAGTATTTTGCTGTCAGTTACCACCCATGGCAGTTTGGTCCCTGGTATGTACAAACACCATCTTCAGCCATAGTAGCTCCTGCTCCTAATGCACCCTTTGATGCTGCACAGACTAGCTCCTCCACTAAGGTAATTCAGCTACAAAATTAATGACTTCTTCCTCAACAGGTTAATTTCCTCATGCTTTAGCAAGACAAGCTACTCTGGGAAGTGGCCAATAAGCAGGCAGGAGGAAAGCTGGGGGAGCACTACTGATTGACCTGGCTATTTCACAGAACCACACTTCACCCGAGCCAGTCAGGGGCTCCACAAATCTGAGATCTGTTGCCACCGTAACTCCAGGCAGCAGTTACAAGGTTGTATTTAAGCAGCTCATCTGTTTTCGGATTTGAGATTCCTAGAAGCAATATTGTTAGTACCTGGGGAGCAGAACCAAGTTACCCATATACAAGCCACACCCCATCTTCGCAAACCCTGCTCTACTTCCTCCTCCGTTACTTGGGTAAGCACAGGTTGCAGCTGCAAGTGGGATCATTGCACAAAAAATTTGAGAGCACGTTACACTGCGTCTTGTGACCATCACTGGGCTAAAACATTTATGAAGTGATCATTATGTTGACAACATTCCTTTAAACAGCATTCCTTCTTTTCTTTATTCCTTAAGGTCAGATGGCCAGCTTGCCATGCACAGAATAAGACCAAACTTGTTAACTCCCCTTTCAGCTTAAGAGTTTGAACTTCCAAACAGACCAAGAGCGAATGCTTAGATCATGAGACCACATTCACCACAACATAAAAACATATTGAAAAAAATGAACAGATGTAAGGAATGAAAGGTCAAGATGCCAGCCTGATAAATCAGGATCAGCTCTGTATCCCCCTCTTGTATGGGCTCCAAAACCACCTCAGGCTTGTGTAGGCCTGTATAATACAGCCTTGCGCACATCTCTCAATCTCCTTTTTCATTTGTGATTCCAGTGCAATGTGTGTTTTTCTCCCCTCTCCTAAACACCTGTGTTAAGCCAACACTTAGAATGCCTCCCTAAATGATTCTCCTAAACCCTTCTACCATCCTCATCGCAGTAATTCCTAAAAAGCTTATCTTGTCACATACGCAAGAAGGGTGAAGAAAAGGTCATGAAAAGTTAACTAGAATCACTTCATACAGAACCAGTGAGTGACCGACAGTCACTCCTTCCTCTCCTTATTTGTTTGGCCTTCACTGCCCATGTCATGTCTAATTGAAGTTAAGCTCTTAGTGCAGGTGTGTTTATGAGTCATTTCTATACATCAGAAAACCTGTATTTTACAATAGGAAGTTACAGCAAATCACTCCCTAAGAACATCTACTTTCTCAAACATATAGACAACCTAGAAAAATTAATTATGTTAAAACTCATTAGATCTTCACTTTCTGGACAGGTCAGGACTGGGCAGCAGACAACGGCAAATTTTAAAATGCAGCACTGAGGAGAATAGTAAGAGATGCAAGTTCTGTAGTGTTTGATGAAAATTCACTGTAACAGCAAGGAAGTCTGTTTTAAACCACCCACTGATGAATGTGTGCTCAGCCACACAGCATTGACCAGAATGGCTCTTTGGAAAACAGGATGCAGGTCAGACATGGTTTTTAAAAGCATCCTTAGGGAACACATATACCTACAGTAGATCCATCAGTAGTAACTCCATGCTTCTATAATCAGCATCCCTTTATCCCCATTGCTTTTAAATCTTGATTTCTTCATAGCTAGAGTTGAATACTGGATCAGCAACTAAAAACACTATCACCTTTGTCATCAAGAAGCTTGCACTGGAGTAAGTGCCAAAGCTTATTGCTAAAACCCAGAATTACGGACTGGAGAGATGGGATAAAAGATTGCTTCTAACCTTCACAGATAGAACTCGGAGAACTTTTGTTCACATTTTTAACTCCAGGCTCTTAGGACATCCTTTTGCAGTTTCTACTTCCAAATCTACATCCTCTCAGTTAGTTCAGCCATCTACTAAGAGCTGTGAATTTGTACATGGTGGTCCCAGGTTACACAGCATCTTTTTGAAAGTTCTTATTTAGCATTTACCCTTTTCTGTCAGAAGTTTGTAGCAGTAGTAATAAAGAGTCAACAGTAGAGCCCAAGTTATTATAATTAAATAGAACTTAAGCTGAAAAATGTGCCACTAATTATTCTTCTCACAGTATTTTTCCCCATTTTCCTACTTTTTCTTCCCTCTTTATCATCAAGGTTAACCACATAATAAGAACATACAGTATACTGAATGTATTCACAGGACTGACTAGTGACATTAATACCACCAAGTGCACTTAACTAACGTATCAGAATGCTTAAGAATTACAATTTCAGTAGACAAGTTATTAAAACATTTAAAATTTATTTACAATTCTTCTTATCAATGGATACAAAAAGCAACTAACAAATATTACTTTGTTAACTATTATATGAATACTGTCTACACATTTGTTACAGACTATTTTGTGTTAACAGGTGAAACCACAGGCCACTGATCAATATCCATTTTCTGTGCTGGGTGATGAAATAAGCCCATTCTTTTTCAAATACTTGTAAGTCTGACCGCTGTAACACCCGGTCCCTCCTCTTTCCACACCCGATTCCACCCTCTTTTATGAAATGCAGTTCACATAAAGTGAGAACTTGAGAAGCGAGGCTCTGGTTCTAGTTAATGAGCTGTAGAAGCATTTAAACAAGCCTTGCTTTTCCCACACCTACTGACAAGCAACGGCAGCCCCATGCTCCCAGCGTGTCTGTGCCCCCTGGGATGCGAGGGGCCCGGCCCCCCCACCCGGGCCTGGATTTTTGCTGCGGGCCAGGGACGCGCTGCCGGGGCAGGGCTATGGAGCAGACACACCTGCCCAGCGCCGGCATCCCCCGGCACCGCAGCAGGGGACACGGGGGGCTCGCTCAGGGCGCACCCCGGAGACCCCGGGCAGCGGCGAGACGCGCTCTCCCCGGCTGTGCCCGCCGCGCTGCGCAGCGCCCGGGCCTGCCAACCGGGGGGGCGACAGCACAGACAGCGGGCTCCACCGTGCTTCACGGTGCCAGACGCTACACCGCCGCTACAGCCGTGACCCCCCGCCGCCCCCCGGCTCTTACCCAGCACCACGGGCGGCCCCGCGGGCCGGCGGCGCGGCAGGCACCCGCCGCCGGGGCAAAGCAGCAGCAGCAAGAGGAGGAGGAGAAGGCTGAGGAAGGGGCTTCCTCCCGAGCGCGGAAGGAACCAAGCGCCGACCAGCGAGACCATCACCTCAGCGCATAACCCCGAGGCCGGGAGCTGCCACCCTGCGCCACACGCGCCGCTCTGCCGGGGCCGCCACAGCTGCAGCCGGAGTGCAGCCCCGCTGCCCGGCCCGGACAGAAAAGGGCCGCGCCCGCCCCGCCCGCAGCCGGCCCCGCCCCCACAGGCGTCACCAGCCGATCGCGGAGCGCCTGAGCCGCCGCGCGCGCTGAGTGGAGAGAGCGTCTCCTCGGGCGGGAGCCCGCGCTCCTGTCAGCAGCCCGCCCGCCGCCCCTCAGCCGCAGCGCCCCTGCTCGGTGCCCGCCCCGCAGAAACCCCCCTAAATGTGGCGGCCCCCCCGGTCTCTCAGAGGCCCCTAGGCCCGTTCCTCAACCCCGGCCCGGCCCGTGTGAGGCGAAGCCGACAGGTAGGGCCCCCCACAGGTGCGGCTGAGGCCCCGGGCCCGGCCGGCGGTACGCTTTAGGGGGGAGAGGGGGCAGGAGTGCGTTTGTCTCACATTACTACAGGTACAGCTGTGTGATCGTGAGGGTCTCTAAAAGTGAAGCAAGGGGCGTTTGCTGCAAAGCTTGTGCATCAAAATAGGTATTACATAATGGGCATGATCAGAGTCGTTTAAGGGAAAGAAAAAACACTTAACAGAACTGCGAGTTTTAGTATTACACGGTGAAGGGACTGGGCATCTGATGTAAGAGCTTATGGACACAGCTTACTTCAGGGAACTCCTGACTAATGTGGCAGCTAATTGGTACAGAGTATCCTTGTGGTCAGGGATTTGGCAATACTGAAGAAAAAATCATTAGACCTTTACATGTGTAACAAGAACAGGTGGACTTGTAATTACAGTAATTTTAAAGCAGAAGGGATATAAGCCTTTGTGCTTCAGCAATGCCAGTTAGTAGGAGTTACATGCTCAGTTTGAAGTACATGCCGTTTGGTGGGTGTCTGGTTGTGGAGGGGTAGGAAGAAGGGTATCAACAGAAGCTGAAACTAAATGGAGAAAAAAATGGTACTTGGAAGCAGTGTAATTATATCTCATGATTGGTTGTGATTGTGCTGGCAAGACAAGGTTTCCTTCATTCACTCGGGTATCCGTTCTGCTGTGGACACACATCTGGGCCAGGAGTTACCAATTCATGCTCAGGGTGAGGCTATGTCTGATGGGGCTGCTTTGCAATGAGGGCACTTCAGTGTCTGCTTCACAGCTTCCTACCTCCCTCAGTGCATCTAGTCATTTTCAGAAATATTCCTGCCTTGAATAGTGGATACACTAGCATAAACAATATCACAAATGAATACGTGCTAGTGAGAGAAAAGTAGAAGTAGAAAACTACTAATTGACTCAGTAACTCTGACTAGCTATGCAGACTGTAAGGTATAAAATTGGAGCTGTACTTACCTCACTGAATTTAGTATTCAACAACATTTGTAATTCCTGCAGAAAGACATGTCAAAAAGATCTGTGCGAGAAGGCAGAATCTGGTAAAACATACACAGCCTGTTGACAGGAGTGTAGAAAAACGATGGGGGTGGTTTGGCATTGGTGTGGAAGGAGGAGGACACACTTTCCTCACGAAACAGGACACAGGAAGAAAATGCAGCAAATCACTCAAGGAATGTAAGGCTAAGTCTAAATGTAGACTTGCCTTTTTCAAGGCAGCAGCCACACTTTGTATATTTGCAATGAGCAGAAAGGTGTCAACATCCAACAAACCCAAAGGCCTGTCCCAAAGACAGGTGTTTAGTCACCAAACAAGTGTTGATTTGAAATGACCTCCTACTGAAACTACAGGGTGTGCAAGTCTGACTTGTAAAACTGATTGCAACATCAATCCTGGTGTAGGAATTAAATGTTACAAAATGCAGAGAAAGACTTCATGGAAGGGTAAAACAATATTTAAAGAAAACTGATTCCAGTTACTCACAGTCATTCTCTCATATCCGTGTATTCAAAAGCCCCAAAATGCACGTGTCCATATAGATTAAAAGCATGCAAGCTGTCAAGTCCTCACTACATCTCTTGGATTCCCTTGCGTAGCAAGCAGCAAAGCAGATTTTCTGTACCTTTTAGGAGCTGTTACAAAGTGATTTTTTGTCTCAGTCTTTTATTTCACCCTCTGTAAATTTTGGGCAAGCTCACTGCCTGTTGTCTTTTTTCCCTTCCTTTTGCAGTATCTGTCTGTCTTCCTTGCTGAGCTAACAGAAAGAGGAATGGCCCATATGATTTAACTGTAAACTTGTTGCCATCTTCCTGTTACCAGAAGGCAGGTCTTCTGCTGATAAGACATTTCTGCTGCAGGCCTCTCAGTGCAGGGCCGTTTGGTCTTGATGTGAACACTGCATTTGTCAGCGCTTACCAGTTTGATTGCTCTTATTTGTGTCCTTGAGTATCACAGATGTGTCATATTTGTAACCCTTGCCTTGTTGATTCTAGTCATTATATCAAACAGACATTTCCATGCTCAATTAAAACGAATCTTAATATTTTTTTTACAAAGTCTCTGTGCTGTTCCGGCAGCTGAAAATATCTTCACACTTCAGAAAAAACGTCTCTATCTAATACTCCAGGGAAAGCCTGCTAAGCACATAATTGCTCTTCCTCTTGCTCTGCAAGCCCAGGCTCTTTACTTAACAGTCCTTCAGCTCCTGAACCAAGTAGTGTATGTTAGTTACTTCTTTTGTTGTCTCCTTATGGGAAATCAGGACCATTCACATTCAAAACCAAAGTAAATTAGGCTCTTTGCCTTTGTAAGGTTGTTTAAATGTGCACAGGAGATTTCTGTTTCGCATTGAGTGCCTGTTCCGATGGTCACTTGCACCCACGAATAGGAGGAACCGTGACACTCTGCAGAGTCCCTTAGCATTGCTTTATAGGTGATGGTACCCTGCTATTAATGGAGTCAATGTAACTATTTCTAAGTGCTAATTTGTTAGAAGGGCAATGCAGCTCTTTCCCCACAAAGAATGACTTGACAGCAGGGCATTTGTAGATTAATAGCAATTCGGAAAGTGGCCATGCATAGCCACACCATACATTTCTACTAGTCATCATCCAAGGCAAATTGAAGAAATAACAGAACCAACTGCAAGCCTGAACTGCCAGTAAAATGCCAACAACCTTGTTATAAAAAGTCCATGCTATATGCTGCGGCCTTCATGTGCTTTGTATCCAAAGCTGGCTGGAAATGAAAAAAAGAAGTTGTTACAGTTGAAACTACTGATAAAAGCAGTGCTGCACTTTTTTCACTTGTATATGAGGTGAAAAAAAATCATTATCCATACTCCAGAGGCCAGTTTGTTACTACTGTAGATAATTCTTTTCATGTGCATGATCTTCTCAGAAAATATTCTTTACTTCTTTCAAAAAACCCCACCAGAAATAAACTATATTAAATACCAGAAACTACAATATCAGTAGCATTGTCTTTGTTTAAGGCTCCTTGAGGGCTTGCACTGGCAGCTTGACAAAAACCATGAATTGGATATGAGTTTGCATACTGGTTATTTAAAAGAAACAATCCTTTCCAGAAATCTAATATTTGCTTAAACATCTTTTATTTGATTGGGCAAAATTCTCTATTTGCTTCTGATCGTTGCCATTTAAGTAGTGTTTGTATTGGCTGAAACACCCCCAAACATGATTGTGCTGAGCTAGACATGCTAGTAGAAAACCAGCAAGTTTCAAAGAAAGATGTAAAGACCACTAAAGTGTTGGCACAGATCCACACTGTAGGCAGAAGCCCACGTCAGTGCTTTCCCCATTGTTAATGTGTTTCATTCAGGAATTTACCAAGTTCAGGATATGTTAACACAGTCATCATCAGTCGTATCTTTCAGAAATGTGCTATCTTAACTTTACCAATTCACAAGATTTTTACCAGACATTCTAATATTGCATTTGAATTTGCATCAATACAAATTATCCCTGAGACCCGCAATCCAGCCTTAATAAAAATGAGAATACTGAAATATGGACTCTTACAGAACTCAAGGAACAACAAAAAAGGTAAAATATTTGACAAGATGCCTATTGTCATGTATACAAAAAGCAATATTTGGGTCAATTTGCAGTGATTCGCTTTAATCATCTTCCTTGTTACTGGGTCTATAAACAGCATCTGCTGACCATTTCATTTTTTTCCTGCAGTATGACATCTCTTCTTGAATTTCTAAAAATTCTTGTTGTCTCTGGAAAATGTTGTAATACGAATCTGTGACATTTCTTTCCTTCCAACCCTCAAACATCACAGACCAGCCCCAGTATTCCACTTTAAATACATTCTGTTCATATGCACAATTTTGAACTCATGCCCTAGTGAGAAGTAAGGCCTACCCAGTAAACCTCCGTAAACCTATGCATTGATAAAAACTAACATATGCAGAGGTATAAAGAACTTAGAAAGACTAGTATGATACATTTTGTTTTAGTTTGCCACAAGTAGTCTTTATTAGAGAATACAGGTTTGGTTTTTTTTTAAGAAGCTGGGGATTTTTTCCGCCTAATAATTCTTTTATCTGCACCACGAAGATTTTCAGTGATCCTTGACACACAGATTTACCCTTCTAAGTTATACTACATCAGCAGGAATCCTGGCCATTGTTTAAACATGAAAACTCATACAGCATCAATATGATCTTACTTCACTGTCTACAGATCAAGATAGTTGTTTGGTTTTTGTTTTTGTTTTTGTTTTTTTAATATCAACCCTTAAAACTCAACTCAGGAGGCAAAAAACAAGTTTAATCCCTTCCTTCTCAGTAATGGTTTGAGGCCCAGCTGAAGTCAGTCATACCTGTGCAATGTATTTTGTTTTTAGTACAGTGGTGACTGACCTGTAATAATACTTACATGTTGCAGCTGACCTGAAAGGTGGACAGTCATAAACATGTATTTATCTTAAGAGCTGAGTGTGCATTTGAAGGAGGCTCTTTTTTTTTTTTTTTTAAATAGCAACATTGGGTTATGTAATATTTCCTCAGAGGAAATACAGAAAATTCCATAAATATGCCAGACATTCCATTCAATTTATAGCCCAGTTTTGTTCAATTAGCCAGAGGAGGGTTCTGCTTCTGGACTGCCTGAAGAGAGTAGTGATTTCTTACCTTTAGCAAATATGTTTTTCTTTAAATCCACTGTTGGACAGGTTAGCAGACTTTTCAGTGTTTGTTAAAGGACGTTAAACTGAAGCTGTACTTGCATATAAGCTCAGTAGCATAGTCCCAGAACACAACCTGACATGCGTTTAAATGAGGGCTGCAAAGATACTTTCCCTTCCTTTCCCTTTTGCCTGCTTCCTCAGCACTTCACATTCACTTCTGTATTGTTCCCCCTGCTGCTGCTCACTAGCATTAGGACAGCAGACAAGACTTGAAATAGGTTCCTCAGTGTCTTTCAGTCTAAATTTGGTCACCATGCAGAACAGGGCCAGAAAGAAGGAAAGAGAGCAGTTGGGTAGTGGGAGTACAGAAATGCAGACTTACATGAACATTAACCTAGAACATCAGAGCCTAGCCATTTGCCAAGGTAGGGTATTCACAATTAATAGATCCCATCTCTGTAATCTCTCATATCTTTAAACCTGTAATCTGTATAATAGAGATCATATTACTCTTGGCTCACGTTTTGCTAAAGCAAATCAATTTGTCCTTGTAAACCATCCATGTAATAGAGCATCACAGTGAATTGTGAGGATCTAATGGTTAACAATTTGAATTATAGAATTCCTGCTCGAAGAGAATTTTGTTAGCATGTGGGAGTAAGAAGTTATTAGCAAGAATGCTGGGACTTAAGGTAGTGGGAGTTTTACTCAAAATTTACTCAGAGTTGGTGTTCTGGGTTGGACCACTGAAGAATTTTTAAATTAAAGCTAGCCAAAATATGGAATTTAAAAAAATAACAAAAGGTGGCACGGGAAGATCGAAAGGGAGATACAATTTTGTGTAGGGTGAATATACGAGGAAAACAGTTGAAAATGTAATCTATGTTGTGATGAAAACTGAGTAGGTTGAACCCGCAGGGATAGCTTATGTCTTGCACAAGTTCTCATAAATTACAACAGCTTCCCAGCACATTGCATGAGTGGTAGAACCTGACATTTTTTGCTGTGCAGAGAAACTGTTTTATACCCTCTGAGGTAAAAAGCTAACGAGGCAGTTTTGATCTGCAGGCAAGATATTCTTCAGGTGAAGAGAAGATCTGGAGAAAAAGCAAGATTCAGCATGCTGTTATTTTAAGGCTAACATGTCTTACAAGACTGTAAGAGTGGCTAGGGCACAGTGACATATGTGTCAAAGAAAGCAAAAGAAATCTTGTTTGTCATGTGTCGTAAGTCAGGATTCTAGCCCATGTATAATGAAAAGGCAAGGAGACCACTATTCTTCTGTTTAATAAGCAGTTTCGTCCAGTGTCACACCTCATCTGGTATCCCAGTTGGGCATGATGTCAGGGAACTTGCTGAGAAATTAGGGAATTTATGAGCTCAAAGTTACTTCTGAAAAGACACAACACTGCTACTACCAGATCCAACCGATTACTAACAAAAGTGAATCCATTTCTGGAAACACAAGTGTGTCCAGAAGAACTGAAACTTATGTCAGTCATTTAGTAATTTATTGAGTCTAATGTTGGTCTTTATCCGGTCAATGAAAGGTTTCACTCACTCGTTTTCAGTGCCAAATTGTTCAGACACTGAAGGATGGAAAAACATCTGACTGATTGTATTTGTTGAGAGACTTCACTTCAGCCTATAAGAAACAATCTGAGAGTTCCTCTTTAATGGGTGCATTAAAAAATGAACTGATGAGAGTTTAACTGAGTATAAGGGATAGGTAAAGATTTTTTTTTCTTCG
Source organism: Syrrhaptes paradoxus (assembly GCA_013400615.1). Lineage (NCBI taxonomy): Eukaryota > Metazoa > Chordata > Aves > Pterocliformes > Pteroclidae > Syrrhaptes > Syrrhaptes paradoxus. The sequence continues at coordinate 70,024 of VZTO01016776.1, read as the reverse complement.
TTTTGTAATCATAGCTCTTTGGATCTGAAGCATCTATGCGATCCCACTAGAAGATGCATCTGTAAAGCAAATGGTCATCTTAAGTGTGGAGATGTAATGTACATAGACAACCCATTTATTTTCTATCCTTTAAATCCTGATTAGGACATTAAAATCTAGATATGAGTAGGAAAACTGACTGCGGTTAAGAACCAAATACAAAAACCGAAATTTTACTGAAGCTTCTTAATTAACATTAAAATTTCTAAATTAACACTAAAACCCAAACAAAGTTAACGAGATTAACAAAGTTAATTGTTCAGATCTGAGTTTCAACTGTTAGTACATGTAAAAAGAAATGTCTGATCTGCTGCCTGGCTATCATTTTCCAAAGAAAGATAGATAGCCTACAAATACCTCTGAATGGTCCACAGACACTATCCCATCCCTTGGCTGTGTTAAGTTAAAAAGTGTTGCTTGATGATTCCTGTAAGGACATAGTTCCCTTCTAGGCTGAGGGACACAGGCAGTTGGGAATGGTTACTCATGGGAAAATGGTTTAATCAGCAGCATCGTGAGTAGCCTTGTGTCATGCTGTGTCAAACCTCTCAGTGCAAAACTATGATTATAGGAAAATTAAGGTTGGAAGGGACTTTTGAAGGTCATTATCCTAATCCTTTTGTTCAAATCATAGCTAGGATCAAACTTAGACCCGGACAGTTATTCTGACAGTCACAGAATCACAGAATGTTAGGGATTGGAAGGGACCTCGAAAGATCATCTAGTCCAATCCCCCTGCCGGAGCAGGAACACCTTGATCAGATCGCACAGGAACGCATCCAGGCGGGCTTTGAATGTCTCCAGAGAAGGAGACTCCACCACCTCTCTGGGCAGCCTGTTCCAGTGCTCTGTCACCCTCACTGTAAAGA